>VZRN01001507.1:1172523-1194381 GCA_013397935.1 Dasyornis broadbenti | reverse complement strand
GTTGTAATAAAGCCATATGAAATCCAGGAGTTCACAATGGGACCTTTTGTACCACTAGAGTAGAGCAATAAATCCCCTAATCCTTCCACAGGAATGACAATTTTATCTGTCCGTATTACTGCTTCCCTCCTTATAGACTTACATAGTTCTAGATGAAACTAGATTATTCTATAGCAGAGTCAGGTCTGTCGTGTTGTTACAGATTTATTTTCATGTCTCAAGACCGCAGAACAACTGTGATGTTAAAGACTACTAATCACATAAAAGATTCTAGAACAGATTAATATTGATGCAGTACAACAATGTCTGAGAAAGTACTAATCTGGGAAGAATCCATTACCTAGCTGTGCTTTACCTTCCTCTTTTTTTCATTCTTTTTATAAATGTTGCAGAAAATAGAATAGTTTTTTGACTTTAGCTCCACAATACTGTTATTATTCAGAGCACCTACACTGTAAACCACCAGACTGCATTGGATTAGGTTGTCTGTACTTTGAATAGTTACGTGTTTGGGGAAGTAAACATGCATACACACACCCCCAAAACGAGCAAAATTAAGTTTCACACTTACACGTTGGTCAACCAGTTTACCACTGAAATAAAATGAACATTTTAGAGCCAAGCTGTATTTTTGTAGACAATAATGAGCACAGGAAGATGGGATAAGCACAGAATACTAGGTATTGCTATATTCATGCCTTAACAGTTGAATTCAAGCTTGTGTAGTTTCCCAAATTATGATGTATTTGGCAGTTTCCTCAATTACGATGTATTTGGCAGTAATGCTACATTTACCAGGCCTTTCACTTCATTTTGTGTCATCAATGAAACAAAACAAAAGTATCATTCGTGTTTCCAGGAAAAGGATATTTAGCCAGGTTGACAGTCATCCAGACAGGATTCTTGGCTTCTTCAGCTGTTTTTCCTCCTCCACATTTAAAATGTTCAACATATTTCACCTTTGGAGAGGCACAAATGTTAAGGATAGCTCCCCATGGAATTGATATAATTTGCCCTTTTCAGCAAGATGCCAGACAAGGAATAACTAATAAAGTTGATGGCAATATGAACTATGTGACAAAATGTACATATTTCCCTTTGCTATGTTTTCCCTACTGCTTTCTTCCTCTTCTTTTTCGTTGCAGCTGACATTTCCTCAGTTTCTGATTTCCAACACTCCATTGCCTCTGTTAGCTCTAAATGGTAGTAGCACCTAACAGCAAAAACATGACCAGTTTTCACTTGGCAGACACCAGATGCTGCGGACAATTGTGAGGTTTTCATTTGCCAAAAAAGGGGCAATTTTAGTTACTGTATCCAGGATGGGCATCACTTGTTTTTTTTCTTGGGTTTTATTGCTCTCTTCTTCCTCTTCATTACCACTACTACTACCACCATTATTTTCATTTGATTTTACTTTAATTATTCAACTGTCCTTATCTCAGCCCATGGGTTTTACCTTCTTCCACGTCTCCTCCCCACCCCACTGGAGGCAGGGAAGGGGAGGCAGTGAGCGAATGGCTGCACGGTACTCAGTTGTTGGCTGAGGTTAAACCATAACACCTGAGCGGATAAAACTGTCAAACATGTAAAGCTAAACCTCCAGGAAGTGCCCCGCGCAGCACTTCTACCGTGCTGATCACAACATTTACCAGCTCACGGGTTGCTAGGTGCTACTGCAGCACAAATAACCTGATGCTAACGTGTCTGACTTTCCACAACAGTGGAAACTCCACATCCTCACACAAAATAAGCTTCCTACTTTAGCAATTTGACCCTAACTTTGGAGCTTCTCATTTTATTTAGTATATCGCTTTCTCCAGGAAATACCAATGCAAAGCTGCAAAACATATGTTGAAAAGCATATGGAAACTACCAGAAAACTGTTCTGTGCTATGGCTAGTAAGCTGGGAAATTTTTTACCTACTTGCCTGTTAATAAATTAGCCAATTGTATAATTCAGTTGACAGCAGCTAAAGATTTTAAACGTGAAAACTTCTTTGCTTTCTGTTTTGCCGGAAAATTTCCTCACGGAATTTTGGGTGGAAAACGAATGGAGGAAATTGCAGATGCTCCAGAAGGCTCAAAGGGGAGAATACTTGACCTACCTCAACACGTAAGGAACATAATACAACAGACAGGTGCAAGCCAGTGCACTAGCAAGAGAGAAGGGAAGAAGTTGTAAGCAGCCTTTTCAGAATGAAAATTCTAGGATTCCACTGCAAACACTGCTGAATGAGCATTAGTGTGCACACTACATTCCAGCAGGGCTCAATATCCCAGGAGTTTAGGGATTTACTAACCTTCATGACTGACGAAGCTTGAAAGTATTTGGCAAAAGACTGTTTACAGTATTTGCATGTTTTCTGTTGGGAACAGTATCTCTGGACGTTCTAATTAATGCTGGCTTCTTGGCTATGACATTATTTGCTCCTGTGGAAAAGACTCTTAACTGACTTCACTGCAAAATAAACACTGCTCTGAATCTGGGACTGGTAAGCCCTGCTTGCTATTTTATTTTAGCTAGATAGTTCTTTATTATCCTGTTTGAAACGTGTCGAAGTTGTGGGAGTGAATAACGAAAAATAATAAAATACCAGTATGACAGTTCACTATTATTTTAATCATTTTCTCTCTGTCTGGAGTCACTCCCTTACTTGAGTCCCTGTTAAAGAAAAGTCATTCACTTTCCTTGAACTTCTGAGAAACAGGACTTCTGCGATACAAATAGGAACAAAGAAGCAATAGCTCTGAACTAAAAGCCTTTATTTATATTTGCCTATCTCATTATTTGCACTGAAAGTGTCTGTAAGTTTCAGAATACTGGCAGCAACCTATTGAAAATCAACCCACAGGTCCTGAGGTTTGTTAGTCTAAAAATCTCACCGATCAACTTAAAAAAGCAAGTATAGAAGAAATCATCCAAATCATCTTTATACATATTCCACAGAATCACATAATTTCACGAGCAATAAAATAAAATACACTGAATTAATTTTGCTGGTTTTTTCAGTGAAATCTCCCAAGAGACTGACTGAAGCAGAGAAATAATTTTGCTCATATTTTGCTTTTAAAAACCCACATTTTTTACCAATAATCTTATATTTTCAGCCAGAAAACTATGAGAAGTACTTCAGGTGCCCATAGATATAGTAAAGGCCTTTCTTTTAAAAGGCTTAAAACAAGTTAAGGACTATGGGGTTTCAGCTAAGCATGCTCAGAGGCTTCACTGTAACACACCTCTGTTCCGCCAGATACATGTAACCTCCCAAAAGATGCTTAAGCACTTACAATATTAAGAAATCTGAACACAAATTAAAAATCTAAATTAAGGCAAAAGTCAACAAAAGTCTAAGAGATAGCCCATAGCAAGGGATGTCAGAAATACTGATACACATTACAGAACTAGAATACTGCTGTAAATCACAGAGAAAAGCACTTGTTTATTTTTTATAGCACCGTAAAGTAACTCACAAACTATCATCTCTCTCTTCCTAATTACCCTTCCTTTTTTTTTCTCCTCACTAACTTTGCAAGGGGATTTTAACAAATTAATCAAACCTCAAACTTTCCTTTGTTGTCTTCTACATTAAATTACAGAGATCTCACGTCAGTAAAACAGTCGGTAAGGGTGGGCTTCACCAGACACTGAAACAAACGTGAGTCTTGAAAAAAATTCTCAGTACTAGTTTTCTTTTTGCAATAAATGTGACAATGATGACAAACCACAAATAATCAAGTGGCAAGGTGGCAAATTAATATGCCAAGTAGATCTTCTAAACTACATCAGAAGTTTCCTCTGTTCAGACAAATCCCATAAGAGGAAAATATTCGTTGAGAAATGCTGTACAGGTTTCTAACCGGCACGTTAAACACTTAACAGTGAAAGTATCTTTAGAACTGTGTGAGACGGCCAAGAGCTCTATTCCTTCCATCTGGAAAGGGCATAAGAAAAAACACTTAACAGATTTTCTTGATTTTTAAAAACATCTTACCATTGCAGTGTAGCTGGAGTTGAATGCGGTTTCGATGCTCTATTATTTTCTTTTTCCTCATCTGTTAAGAAACAACAACAACAAAAAAGCTATGTAATTTCAGCAGGAATTTCTTAGGATTTCATGAACTGGTTTTTTTAAAAAGAAACAATTTATGAATGGTAAGAGATTTTTTAATTAATTAAAATAATTTTTAAAAATTTAAAATGTTCTCAAGTGTCAAAGCTTTCTCAAAATATTGGCCAAATTTTGGAAAGAAATTTGTATTTATTTGTAAATGATGATGTTCTCTAAACTACCATCTGTAAATACGGCTTAAGGTGATAAACCCTGCAAACATCACTGATGGCAGGAGCAGAGTGGTGCCTAGGAATAATGACATTGAAAAGGATAAATTTATATGGAATAAAGCAGCTCTCTGACATATAGCAGCATTTCAGAACATGTAAACAGTTTCACTGGCTATAAGTGAGCTGTTGTCTTATCTAAGTTTTATATTAGATAAGCCATTTAAACTAATAGGGTGCACCCATTGTTTGATACTAACATAAGCTATGTTCTAGATGTTTATAAATTTACAGAGATGGATTCTGAATGAGAAGAAGTGTATATTCTGTAATATACTTTATTCCTCTTTGGGTCATTTCTCTGATAATATTCCCCATTAACTGTTTCCAAGGCAACTCTGATTTGCCGACTTTCCAAAAGTTTGGATAAAAGATGAATAAAGGAAAAGATAATTAAAAGAAAACTTCAAATATTGGATTCTTCCTGGTTCACATTTGTTCATTTGAAACAATTTAGAAATATGTATAGAATAACTCCTATTAAATTGTATTTTGTTAAATGTATAAAACATTCTTGAGTGAAAGTGGAGTGGAGCACAATCAGCAGCTCCAGAAGGGCAGTCTTTGCAAAACACTGTTGTATCAAACACATTTTGATATTTTAACAACTTTTTCCCTGATGAAAACATTCAGCGTAGATGGCTTTGATACCTAACCAATGAGGTAAACCTTTACACCACATTTCTTCACGTAATTAACTTTTGGAAGTTATTTAAGCGAGCCTTTAGAATGCTAGGTCTCAAGGGAGCCAGGCTACCTGCTCTGAACATCAGCCCCTCTTGGGAGGCCTTTCGTGCTGTCCCGGGACCCCAGGCACACAAACCACACCCCACCTCGGCAGGCTCTGCCTGTGCCCTGGTCCCGCAGGGTTTCTTCCGTCGCACGTGGGAAGCTGTGCTACCCGAGCATTCTTTATCCCGCGGCCGCTCCCGAGTGTCAGGAAATCCCATTCCGCAGCCCCCCTCTGTATCTGCATGACAATGGACCCCTAATTATTGGGCCGAAAACTCCCTCTCTACCTTTCAGACACCGCTTTTATTCAGCACACAGGACCAACAGACACATCTCAAATCACTTTTAAATTGTGGTTTTCATTTGTTTTTCCTAAACAGGCGCTCAGCATGCAACAAACCCAATGCCGAGGGGCCTCGCACGCCCAAGGATCTTTGATGGGATGGTTTCCACCTGTGTTAACGTGACTGAATTTCCCTCTGGATATATGGCAGACATCAAGTCAATGTCGAAGTTACACAATATTAGAGCCTCTACACCCTTTCCATTCTTCCCCCAGCTGTTTTTCACTGCCATCAAGAGTGAGCACCTGTGAGCAGGTGCTTTACCTAACCTGCCCTCAGACACACTTCAAGCCAGCCATACTCAGCTCTTCCCACATAAGGATTTGTTTAGCAACACAAACTAACAATTAGGTCATAAACTGCAATTTATATCTCCCTCCTTGGGTATGTTTGCTTCCTGGGGATCCTTCTTCAGGACTCTTCAGCATCCTCCACTAACTATTCCTTAAAACCAGGAAGGAGAATGATGGACTTCAACCTGAACTAACAAAATTTGTTTAAGCATTATTTTCCATAAAATATTACCCATTGAACAACTGGATTTTCAACAAAGCGAAATTTTTCACAGAGTTAGTGCTTGTCTCCTCAAAATTAATTCTCTGTACAAGAAAACAGCACAACTTTGTTTTCTGCCAATGGACCAGCTGTCAGCCAAACTTTCACCTTTCTGTTGAAAAGGTGGAAAGAATTGCAGATGGTACAGGAATAGACAGGACCTAGAAATGCAAACTCAGTTTCTTTGTGGCTTTCCCTGAGCTCTCAGTGGTATCCCTCTAACTTCTGCTGTATGATTCTAGGTACAGCTCAAGGGATTTCTTGCTTCTTGGTGCAAGATGTGAAGACAACAGGAGCTATGCTCAGCCGCTCTTTGAGCCTGCTGCCTTAACCACGGTGAGTGGAACAACCCAAAGTGAACACAAACCTTTATCTCAAGAGTTATGTTAACACGTTTGGCATAACTAAAATGGAACTAAGTTCTTCTTTCCACTGTGGAGCTAATTGAAAAGTCCTGGACTCCCCAGTGCTTCCTGCCTGTCCCAAAAGCACTAAGGAGCTAACATGATGTTAATATATCTTTATATGGATAAAATCCTTCCCTTAGTTCAGGTAGCTCCCTGCTTTTCAGAGGAATAGCCTCTTCCTCTGTAGCCCCTGCAGGCCAGATCTGACTGTTCTCAGAAGTGATTTGGCCTTAGCTAAAATTAAATTACAGTAAGAAGCTATCTTGTCTCTTATTTACATGTAGCCATAAATGAGATTCGGGCTCATTAGCATGGATACCATGCTTTTAGAACAGTGGGATTTTTTAAAGCCCTCTGAGAAACATGGGAGCATAGTTCTCAATGACTAGGTATGACTGAAAAAGAATTTTCTCCAAGGAAAATTTCAATGAAAACAAGTAGCTCTTTTTAAAACTTTTTTTAAAAATGGAAGAATAAGAGGTTTAGTTCAAACAAAAAATGAAGCTGCTGGATAAGTACATTACAGCCAGTATGAACATGGATTTTGAACACCACTTTTCAAGTACAAAAAGTATCTGAATATTTTCTTTGTTCTCATAGGAACTGTCTACACATTCACATTTCCAAATAAGCAAGAAAATTTGGACAAGCAACCCTTCCACTTCATCAACTAACATCACATTTCCTTCCCCATGGAACTGAAGTTGAAACTTTCATAAGCCTTTATTTGTGTTCTTCCAGACCTCTATTTCAATTTGGATAATCTGGTTCAATGCACAGTACAAAGAAAATGTTATGGGGTTGGGTTTTTTTTAATTATTGGCTACAAGGTTGTACCATTCCCTTTTCCTGTGAATCTTTTGACTAATGTGGAATGTGGAAGGGGTAGCAGGAAAAAATGTTTTAAAAACGGGAAAGTGAAATAAAATTTAGTGATAGTTTTATATTAGAATGCAAAACTTGTGGTTTGGAAGAGGTCATAAAATGTTCCCAAAGGGTAAGAAGCACCCCAAGAAGCACAGAGATTGTGTGAATCCATGGCTCTGAGCCATCACTTCTTTTCACAGAGTAATGCAGGTTCAAGAGGCCTGGAGGTATCTGGATAAGAATGGAAGACTGCAGAGGACCCCAGTGGCCTGAAGTATGGTTCTGTAACATAGCTCAGCTGTAGAAAAGAAGACCAGCTAAGCTATTACTCCTGTCCTAAACCCCTATGAACATTAAAATCATCCAGGAAAAAAAACAGTCACAAGAGCAAGCAGTATTCTCAGTAAGAACATGATCAGTTCACAGCACAAGCGCTCATAATCTTCAGTGGAGCCAACGCCACAAAAAAAACCCCCAACTGAAAAGCAAACCCACATTTTCTCTGGTAGTCCAGCCAACAGCTACCTCGTGTATGTAGAGACCAAAAACTAGTCAAGAGAAAGGGGGATGATGCTTTCTTTTGGTTGCAGATGAGAAGTGGAACTACACTGACAGCAGCAATTTGACCACCAGTCTGAAGAATTCAAATAGGGTTACGTGGGTTTTCTCAAAATATCTTGCCTCCTACTTCGTAAATGTATGACAGAGGCTGGACACAGAGTGACACAATGGTTTGGAAATTTCTTGGTTGGTGTGTGGGCACCATTGGAAAAATGTTAGAAAGAGCTCAAGGGCTAGAAAAGAGCATGTAGAAAAACGAGTTCTATGGTGAAACTTCTAGTTTGTTCTGGATTTCTCAGATTATTGGTCTTGCTGCTATGGCTTATTTTGCTTTCTTACTTCTTCCTCTTCACCTTCTCCCCTCCCTCACCTCCCCCTCAAAACAAGGATGACTTTTCAGGTGGATTAATTCTCTTATCTGCACTGCAGAAATGCTGGTAATCAGTGCAAAGGAAGCATCTGGAAGAACTGGCTATTAAAATGGAAGCCAGATAAAATCAACTCTGCATCTCATTTGGGTTTCCATTATATGCTGTGACAATGTCTTCTGCGCACAAATAGTGGAACAAATTCATTTGTGTATTTGTTTTATCAGTTCTAAATGCACTGCCTCTCATTATCATTGCTTGCCCCTCAATTCCAGAACCAGAAACCAGAATGAACCACCATCCCATCTTCTCAATGCCACTGTCTGAAACACCTGCTCCTATTAACCACACAGGTCCTCTTTTTACTGGCCCCAGCTATGTGGAAGTTTCTCATGCTCACATTTAAAGCACACGCAACAATCCCCAATTCTCACTCTATTAAGAGTCTGAAGCCACATCTCATTCATTACAGATTTCTTCCATCACTTTCTCAGTAGCATCAGAGTGAAATGAGCTTTATATATCTCACAGGTTCTCATAAAATTCAAAATAACAAGCTGATGTTTGTATTGTCACTACAATCCACAATAAATTTTTAAAGATAATTTAATTTCTATTTCTTAATTTTTAAAAACAAAAAGCCCCCAAACCTCTCCCAGTTTCACTGTCTGTCTTTAAAGATTCTTGCCCACTGTTCTTAGCTTGTGAGTCATGAATAAATACCATGTTTCTACTAACATCTCCCTCTCCTTCAGAAACACTGCCACAAAAGACATCCCTAGACAAATACGAGTAAGGCCCCAAAACAGCAAATATCAGGATCCACGACAAGATTGTGCTACAAGGTATGTAATTTTACCATGATATAAAAAAAAAAAAAAATTACCTTAAAATGTAAAAAATGTAAAAGGGAATTTCAGCAAATAATTTATTAAAATATAGTTTCTAAACTCATATTTAGGAAATGTAAATTACCAGTTAGTGAATAAAAGAATTCAATCTACATTAATATCTTGTAACACGAATATGTGAAATCCTGAGAGAAAAACTAGCACGAAGAGTATTTTGCTTTAGGCAAATTAAGCAGAATAGGAATTGCATAAAGAGGGAAAACTAAACAGTAAGCTAGAAATTGTCGTGCAATTTTAAAAATATACCATTTGCTTATTTTAAACTACTTTGAAGTCGTTTTGATTACCCGCTATTGTTAAAAATCAATATCTAAAATGACTATCACTGGAAAAGAAAAAAATAGCTATTTTAAAATCAGCGACATTGATAATTGTTTCCTCTCTCTGACTAAAAAGAGAGCAGTATCATGCTTTACTATGATTTTTAAAATCTCATTATTGTTTAATTCTTAAAGGAATGATTTTTTATTTATGTTTTGATATAGTAGTATTGGAAAACAGCACAAATTACTTCCTGTATTTTGACCACATGGTGTTCAGTGAAAAGAAAAACAGGTGGTTTTTCTCCTAAGCTGATACTAACAACACATTTTAGAGGCCACCCTTTATTCAGTGACATGGAAATTCTCCTGGCTGTTTTAACAAACAGATAGTATTATTTCCTTTTAAAAAATGCAAATATTCAAGAAAAAAAAATAATAAAACTATTGAGCATGTCAAGTGAGTTAACTCTTTAAACTACACGGTACTAAAAATATCATTGAGTTGTAGCAACATATTTAGTTGCTTAGTTATTTTGTTAGGAAATACGCACTTGGACATGTTCCTACTCACTTTAAACAAATGACAAGTTACTTACTTTCGTCATTAGAAACATTCCCCAGAGAGGTGTGACTGGAATAACGTTTGTTTTCACTTTCATTGAGACATCGTTCAATCCAACTCTCTGCAAAAAAAACAAAATATGCTCTTTTTGGTGTGTGTTTGTCTTTGCATAAGATACAAATTTGCAATAGATAAATCTAAATAAATTGCCAGTGTTCAACAGATGGTGATCTTTCACATTTCTGTTAAAACATGCTCAGTCTGAGGTTATTTAGCAAGAAAATCCTTTCTTGCATTCAAACTTGGCTGTTGCTTTCTGTTTTCACTCTTTGGGGGTTTTTTGTTTGGTTGTTTGGTTGGGATTTTTTTGCTTTTAAACGACAGAGGCTGAAATATGTCTGTGTACAAAACAAAGGTCCTCCGGATATCCTCTTCCCCATCACATGATACATTCAAAAATAAAAATCAACTGAAACACAGAAATTGCATTAGTTTCCAAGTCATAGTCTGGCAAAGGCTTATACCCTCGAGTATTTCCACCCATTTTGAAAGAAATCCCAATGGGTATAAAACCAATCATTCATTTGAATTTTGGTGAAACTGAGGATCAAACGGTGCTCTTGGAAGCCCAGTCCTACAATCTCATTCACACTGGTGGAGTCCCAGGAGATCTTTTCCTCACTGGTACAAGTCCAGTGTAGCGAGTCAGCAGCCACTGTGCTGCTCAAACCTTTGTCGCTCCACAGTGCAAACACACCCACTCCTGTTCCTCCCTGGTTTTCAATTTATTCCCTCTGGTCAGGTGAGTTACCTACAGCATTGCATTGATTTGAATCCACTGTTTTTCCTGGAAGCTATAACTTACATCACCTGATGACTTTAGAGGATGCACTAGGCTCAGCAGAATTTACTGTTACAGGTCTTCAGGGCAAAAGTTACACCTTCTTACGTGTTTCCTAGGAAAAGTATGAAATATGATTTCTTGAGTTTGCCTAAATCCCTGAGTATTGCTACAATAAACTGGCCTCCTTCATAAGATTGTTTTTCAAGGCTGTGAACGCGGGCAGAAATGAGTTCATGCTCAGAGAGCTCCCTGTGGTCAAAGCAAGAGGGAAAAGGGGTAAGTGGGAGGGCTGCAAGGCAACCCCACAAGTTACGACAGGAAACAACCCCACTGAGTGAAGAGATGCACAAGAAATAAGGGGAAACAGACCTCTCTGTCAGCAAACTGCCAGTGCCAGAAACACCTTCAAAGACATGGAAATGGCTCCAGATTCTTTCCATAAGCACCCCCAGCAGATACCAGGCTACCTGCACAGCACAGGCAGTAGTCTGCCAGCCAGCAAAAGCACATCACAGCAGCGGGCTTGAAGGGAAAGCAGGAACCCAGCATCTTGGGAAAGTTGCCCTTCTGGTTTATAGAAGATAAAAGTTGGTATGACTTCATTTCAGCACTAGATGCACATAAACAAATAAATGAATAGTCATGACCAAATACATCCTGCAGAAAAAAAAAATGCTTTTTAAACCCAGGCAGTTGCATAAACTTGTGCGTATTCCTCTGTCCACACCCCCTCCACTGCCATGTAAACAAAAGGGCAATGTAGGGCAAAACAAAAAGGGCAACCTGTGCAGAACCTCAGAAAGGGTCTGTTGAGAACCCTCCACGTACTGTTGCTTTGTGTGCTTCTGGTTTTCAGGCAGTGCTGTGGCAGCTCCAGGCTATTCCTCTCCCTCTGCCTCTTTGCCCATGTATTCAGTGCAGGAAAATGCTGCAGTGCTGCCTTCATCAGTACTGGCACATCCCTGTGTGCATCTTCCTCATCCACCATCAAACTTGTGCCTAAGAAGCCTCACAACAGCACAGCCTGCTCCTTTGAGGTACTTCTCTGAAAACCATCCAAAAACCCACTTGTTGTCAATAGGATATTTCTTCTCCACTCAAATTCAACACCGTCTTGTATAAAAATCACTGTGAGGCTGCTGACACTAGGACATAAAACTTGCCAGCAAGGCCAGTGCTGTGTGCTCAGCCCCTGCTCAGTTCCAAACCCACAAGCCGCTGGCGACTCCAGCTCTGAGGCTTTCCCTGCTTGTGCTGCTCAGCTGCCTGGGTGGGGATGCATCACCTCTTTGTCCAAGGGCCAACACAACGATATGGCTGCTTTGTGCCAGATGTCTTTTACTGCCCTAAAACTGAGCTCACAGCCATCTCCCCAGTCCTGCTTTAGTCCTACGAGCTGTTTTACAGGTGAAGAGAAACTTGCTGCTGAGGGCAGCATCAGAGAGAGGTGCAAGAAGCCTTGAGGAAGATTACCCTTCCTCCTCCTCCTCCTTTCAGCACACAGCTATGGCTGTATATAATTCCCTTGGCACCGAGCCCAGCTGCAGGGAGTAAAAGCAAAGGCGGCTGCCATTAGCACCAAGGGGAGAGCGATGCCCAGCTCTGCCCTTTCTTTTCCTGCCGGCACCAAGCGCTGGGAAGCTGGGATGCATCCTCTTCCCTCGGCAGCAGGGAACTGGCAGCACTCATCTTTAGTCAAATTCACTGCTTAAGCAGTACAAAAAAAAGAACTTTTAAAGTGTCACTCAATAACCATTTTCACCATCCTTGTGCACACAAGGTGTCTGATAACTGCGCACATTCCCCTTTTTTAGTGGAAAGCAGCCAGCTTACACTGCTGCATATAAAGTCTGGAGCAGGGTGCAGTTACTGTTTAATTATGTGCTGCAGCTCCTTTGGTCCTGAATTACCCCGGTTCAGCCTGAGTCTGGTTTTCTCTTTATGGCCTTGCATTTAAATAGCTGATAGAAATTCTTCAGGCCTGAAAAGATACATGACCTGTCTGGCAGCAAAGAATGAAGAAAACTAACTCTTTTGAGGAGAAATGTCAGGGAGTTTATGGCAAATTTGTCAAATTATTTGGCAGATGATAAAATGTGACAAAACCAACTAACCATTTAAAGGTTGTATTATCTCATAAACCAAATTATGCAAGTATAAATAAATAAATACATATTCTAATAAATACCTTCATTTAACAAAATAGCTATTTTTTACTGTTTGTATAAATAAAAACATTTTTACAAGGCTTTAAACTCCCAATATTAATAACAGTGTCTTCAGGTATTAAAAGAAAACTACAGTTTTGCTAAAATTTTAAATATTCCCATCAAGATCCTGCAGATATCAGACATGACAACACCTGTCCAAAATAAAACAAAAGGAGAAAGAGGCAAAGCAAAATAAAATCAAAAGTCAAAATTAAGTCTTACTTTTAGAAGCTCTTTCAGAGCTAATAACATCAGGTCCAGCTCCGGAATAAACGAACCCACCGGCTAGAGCCCTCTGCATTGAATGCTCTTGTCCTTGTGACACATGGATGTGCCTGCCCCGGGCGGTGCAGCTGCAGAGCTGGAGGAGAAGGCCCATGGGGAGCCCCCGGTATCTCCAGGCTAAGGGTCCATCCCGAGGCTGGCACCAATCACGTTACACCACTGTTCTAAACAGGCACTGAGTCATTTGGGATGGACGTTTTTTTGTGATTAAAGCTTGCACTTGGAACTTACAAAGTTCTCACAGGCAGGATTTCACATCACGAAAACTCACAGAATGATGGAGAGGTCAGGCAATCACTCATTAACCCAACATGAGAAATCCCAAATTTCTAATGGGAAGTGCTTGTGAGAACAAAAGAAACTACATCCTGTCTAATACAGGCTGTATTTTAACTTGCTGTGTTTTCAGTGTATCAAGCCTTAAGGCATTCCCTCTCCCCCTCTAGGACTCCTTCCACAAGGAGTCCCAGCATACTGTACTCTCACTTGTACTGGGACAGTGGTTTGAACAGGGACCAGCACCAGTGAAAAGGCAAAAATACAGATTAGGAGTATCTACTAGTAAAATGTAGTATAGTCACATACTGATAACTGTGACACAGCATGGAAACTGTCATACTCTTACTAGCAAAGGAAGAAAATAGTGGTTTTTATGGCATTTTGAAGATCCATCTTTAAATATCATGTCAATGATTTAATTTTGCACAGGTCAAGAGTGAACTGTAGTGAAACACAGAACTGTGTTCCACAGCCTTAAAATTTTTGTTATGGAATTTAGTATACCACTAAATACAAATACATTGTATCTGCTGTGGGATTCCTACGTGAGGGAAAGGAGATCATTATTCAAATTACAATAATTTTTCCAGTGTAAATTTTCTGACAGAATAAGTTACTATTAGACAAACAAACAAACAAAAAAATTGTTCCAAATTAAATGCTGAAAGATGAATTAAAAATAACTATGGAACTATTTTTGGCCTTCATTTTGCCTCTTCTTTTTTTGATCCCAATATGTCTAAGTGTGACACATCCACTGAGACTCAAGCACAAGAGTATTTTACTTCCAGTAAGTGTGCCCACCACACTTTACAGAAGTTTAAACTGAACTTGTTTTCAGAAGTGGATAGAGCGGAAGTCTGTGTAGCTTCATCCTGTCTCCACCAAGGCACTTCTTTTCAGACAAACAGAATATTTTAATTTGTATGGTGTTTCAAAGATTGAGCTGGGGAGGCAGGCCAGGGACTCCCCAGACAGAAACACACAATAGCTGCTCAGGGGCAGGAACTATCAGAAATGCGAAGCACAAACGTTTTTTAAAAACATCTTTGACAAATTCTTTTGACATGTTATCTCCTTCAGAAGGAAAGGCTTGCTTTTAGAAGACACTTTTGAAAGTCTTCTCCCTACAGAGCCGAAGTTGAGGTGAGAGATACAGCAGAGGTGCCTGTGTACTGCCAGTACATATAATGAGATAATTACTCCCTCTTGTTTGTGTAATGGTTGTTAGCTTATGAAATGAGAATCCCCATGTCCTAGAGAGATAGCCAAGGCTTTAGTATGTCAATATCAGTTTGCACAATCGTTTATTTCACCACAGCCATTGCAATTGCATGAAAATCCCTCTCATGTGTCTTCAGTTCTAGATTGGCTCTCATACTCCAAATTTTAACTTCACCAAGAAGCATGATAATTTACTTAGAGAGCTACACATGGACCAGCATTTCTTCCACATAAGTTTGCTTGTCACTGAAATAGTTATCACTGGAATAAGAACATAATAAGGTTTGCTAGGACCCAAACTGTCTGAGCTACATACTAACTTGGATGGCACAGCTGCAACAGTCTAGCTCCTTATCTTTATTCATGCTTGCTCTTGAATTTTTTTGCCCCAGTTTCTCAAGGCAAATTTAAAATAAAAGTTGTAACTGTGAACAAAGGTATCTAAAAGTAGATAATGCAAATATAAAAGGACTACCAAATTTTAATATATTTATAAGAGGACCTGATGGAAAAATGAATATTTAACAGTGATGACATCATTTTACAGTTCCAGTGACAGAGGAGGAAGGCCTCTTATGCATACGGAGTCTTAGCACCCCTCTGAGTTTTTTGTTCATTGTTCTCAAGGGAAGAGTTACTCAACTCTTCCTGCAGCATCTCCTTGCCAAGTGTCTCAGTACCAAGCTGGCCAGCAGTACAGTCTAGCTGCTCATCTGACCTGTTAGGCCAGTAGAAGGTGGTTGCAAACAGCAGATAGAGCAGGTGAAAGCAGTAACTCAAAAGCTCAAGAGACTGATTGAAGGACATGGAACCTCCCATTTCCATTTTGATAGCTCATAGTGCTAACTGCAGTGCGGATGGGATGATATTCTATGTCTTTTCTTATTAAGGAAACCATCACTGCCCTGACAGCTTCTTCTGTTGTCTGTCTGAGAGTAAGTGCTGAGGTCTGCAAGATCCATTGAGCTTTTCTCTGCAGAGCTGATCTTGCTGAATATGGCCTGAGACATGCCAGCACCCCATACACTCTCTGTTCATGCTCTCCATCTTGCAGCATTGCCATGGACAGAGAACTTCTAACCTCTACAGCTGTGAAATTCCCTTTGGCCATCCCTTAGTGTGCTGCAAATCTAATTTCTAAATGCTATATGAATGAAAGTGAGGAAAAATGAGCCGGTACATCTCATGTTTGGACTAATAAAAGTGAAGACTACATCTTGTAACACGTCAATGTCTTGGAGCAATTGGCTGTATCACTTTATAAGACAAATCATTAGTTTAAAACAGACCCTTAAAGGCAAAAGAGATGATCCCTTTCTCTCAGAAGTAAGGATTATGAGATAAACCTGGAGTCTGACCCTTAAACTACTAAACACCTATTCCAGTACCTGCAGTATATAACATCAGCTCTGAGCAGAAGCAGGGTGCATGCTCTGTATTTCTCTCACACCTTGCAGCACAGCACTCCTGGTTACAGGCACATCTGCCACCTGAGAAGTGTAATGCTGCTGCAGTGCTGTGCAGGTTGGTTACAGCAGCACATTTAAAGCATTTGAAGAAACCCACTGCTTGAAAGAAAGCAAACAAAAATCACTATATCTACAAAGCCTCAGCCTGCTGAAAAAGTAAGACTTCTTGCTTAGCCTCTGCACAATGTTACGAACAACTCTGTGTTTGTGACATGACAGGGCTTGGCAGCCACTGGCTGCCATTGAGGGCATTAAACTTACCAAAATCAACTAAAATCAAGCAGAACAAGCTACTTGAGACAGCCAATCACACGGTACTTTTCTAAGATTTAGGTTTTTATAGGTGATGTAATCAAATATTTCTCCTCTTCACTGTCAACTGAAATGTTTGTGAGACCATACGAGGGTCACTGTCCAGCTACTGTTCCCTCTGATGGCTTCAGCACACAGACACCCCTAGTTCACAAACCAGCTCCTCTCTCGTCATCAAGGAGGACCTGCCATATAGAGCCTGGTTTTGCTCCTTTCTGCCTCATTCAGTGCCATTGGGTGGTAAGGCACACACCCTTCAGTCAGTGTGTGCGAGCTGGCAGGAACATCTTCAAGCTCCACAGGAAATCATGCCAGTGTCCTCCTTGGTCCTGCACAGCCATCTTCTGTTCTTCCAAGAGACCTGCTCCTCGGGGATGACAGTGGCACATGGCCTTGGTGCAGATGGCAGAGCTGCTACCCTGACAAGCTGCCAGATACCTTGGTGTTTTGCTTGCTAATCTAACTTTTTATTTCATTTCCAGCAGGCGAAAATGTCGGGCACTCTTCTTGCAGTCCTTTCTTTTGTTCTCACTTCTTGGCATACAGTTCTATTGGAACTATTTCAGGGTTAATGGACATTGGTCCAGGTCACTTTGTAGATGATGGCAGGAATGTTTTTGTTCTTTTTCTTTGACTCATGATTCTGGTAAAGCGCTGTGAAGGTTTGCCATGATATCATAAGAATGCAAAGAGTAACTCTGCTTGAGTGTGAGAGAGCTCTTTTGTTTTGTTTAGCCAGGTCTTCATTGCTAGTATTGATTTTCTACTAAACTATTTGATAATTTATATTAAAAATTGACATGCCATGTTTAAACTAATAACAAAAAGCACCACGGTTAATAATTTTTTAACTCCTCCGAATACTTGGGCAGGAAAGCTGAAATTTATGAGATGTTCTCTTCTTCTTATGCTACGCACTGTGCAGAAATTAATCTGAATGTGATGCTTTCATTTAAGTATTCTGTAAACAATATTCCTTATTAAGAAGGTGCATCCCAAATGTAGATGGAGCACAGATGCCTCTGCAAAATGATTCTGGTGTTTAGGGCAGCCTCTACCCTGGATCAAACAAGGTTTATGAATCCCTATCTCTCCCCTTCTCTGGAATCACATAACATATTGCTATTGCGTTTCCAACTTGATATGCATGTTAATTAGGAGTAGCCCTTGCCCTCTCCCAGTCACACACAGATGCTATCTGTTGTTTTCTTTTGAAAAGTAAGTTTCACCAGACCAGTAAACGGCCACTTGGTTTTTGCTTCATCAAGGCCATTCCTCCTTTAGCGGCAAAGCAAACCTCACTTGGTCCAGTTTCAGTGCAGTGACTTTTCCTCACTCTCCCCTAGTGACACCAGTATCTGACCAGTTCAGCTCTCTCAGGGCTGAACTTTAACTTACATGGCTGTGCAAAACGCAGCCAGTCTTTTCTTCAGCAAGTTCGTCAGACACATCATGTGCCTTCCAAGCACCAGCTCTGCATGCAGCAAAGTGTGCCCTCATGCTTCCACAGCAGGATGTGCTATGGCTCCTCAGACCTTCAGGGTCTGCTGCAGGAGTCAGTGTAAAGGCTATCATTATATCCAATTTAACTGCAATGTTACCTTCCAAGGAAATGAAAACATGCCTGAATCGTTGCCAGACCTATTCTTTCCCAGAATAAAGCTCAGAGTCTAGTGATGCCCTTTTTGCCCCAAATTCCATTATTTTCTTATGCTATAGAACTAATGTGAGACACACAAGTGAGCTCACAGGGCCTTAAATACTGGGTAACTCTCACATCTCTTACACCCTACAGCAGTCTCTGCTCACTAGCTTCTGAGTTAAACATTCCAGCTGCTGCCATGGTCCCTCAGTTCACCAGTGTGCATGAGAAGACGTGGAGTCCTCAAATCCTCAATTCAGCTCTGCTTCATCAGTGCTCAGGGCTGGAGTCATTGGGCTGAGCAGGAAGCTGTGACTCAAGAAACAGAATTTGCATCAAGTACCCATGAAATGCTTCCCTCTGCCTCAGGAGCTGATGAATCCAGCAGACAGGCCAATCTGGCACAGAGATGGCAGTACATCAGTAAGACAGGCCCACAAAGATGACAAAACGAGAAGATGTGAGATATGGGTGGGGATACACAAAACACTGGCTGTGGGGCTCAGGGAGGTGAGGGAGGAGGGAGAAGGCTGGTTGTTGGAAAGGAGGTGAGAAAGAAAGGGAAAGGAAACAAAAGAATGAATGAGAAAGGAAAGGGCATAGTCAGAAACAAAGGATAGGAGAAAAAAAAGTAACTATAGAGACTTTTTTTTTTTTTAATCAGGAGAAAAAAGGTCAGCTCCTGAAGGAATGAGGCTACAGCAAATATTTCTTACTAGAAACAGCATCCAGTCGAGCAGACTGAAAGAACATGAGAAGACAGACATATATGCATGAAGAATATGTGGCTCAGGTGTTAGGACATAATTGTAGCAGTAGGAAAGAGACAATCACTTGACTGAAAAAGAGTGTGAACCAAAGGATAGAGATACTGCACCTACTCAAACAGTGCCCCCTTTCCCTCCCTTTATGGATATCTACTCCAAATCTAGTTGTTGCTCACTGCTGTCCAAAGATGCAGCCATCACATCATTCACAACCATTCTGTGGGTAATCATGGCACACCAGACAGAAACAAATGAATGCTGTTGCTCTCAGAATGAACGCAGAGAATATCTGCATACCAATATTAGCAGAGAGGACATAAATAAATCATCATAACATTCCCCCCCCCCCCAAAGACTGGTACCCCTCCGAACTAATTTGTGTATATGGAACTAGCATTTCAGGCTATTAACTTTACAGTCTAAATGTGGTTGACAAAAGTTTTTTTTGTTAAGTCCCGATGTGCCTAGACTTACAGATTTGTAAACCTTGTATGAATTTAGTACCTTCCACACTGTGTCTTCCCTTCCTTTGGAAAGTACTATGAAAGTAGACCAGTGCTTTTAAAACTAGGAGCCTGGCTCTTCTGAGAAGACTCCCGTCTCCTCTGAACAATATGCAAAGCAAACTCAGGGAGGGAACATGAGAAAAAAGAGAAGTCTTCTTTCCTCCTTCTTTTTTTGCCCAAGACTCACCAACACAAGAGTCTAGTATTGAATATTCAGCACTGAACACTAACTGCTCAATAGACGGTCTGTTTGCAGAGCTCAAAGTGGAAATGACCCAGCAAGGAGGAGAGGTGAACACACTGCTCCATCCATGTGATTAAACTGCTCTGTAAATGCAGTCCTCCCCGCTTCTCCCCACCTCATTACAATGGAGGCCATTTGCTGCCCCTACCACAACTCATTTAAAAAAAATGTTTTCATTAGAGGGGACCCTGCACCAGTAATGTCCCTGTGACTGCACAGCTCTGGCAGACCTGTGCTAGCCAGTCAGTCCAGCCAGCAGGATGTGTTACTGCCCCTGCCTGGGAGAAAGGAAGCACGGGCACAGTTTACAGGGGAGCAGAGCACCCTGCTGGGAACAGTCCCTGCTTTCAGCCTGCACAAGGCATGGAGGAAATCTCACCTGGCAGCTGCCTTGCTCTGCCATGGACCTGGGAGGTCTCTGAAGTGCTTCACCTCTGAGCTAGGACATTTTGGTGTCCCACAGTGAGCACCCAGGGGGCCAAGGTGGGACAGAGGCTGGTGTGCAAACACAATGCACCATTTAGCAAATGTGTCATTTGCACTCTGCCTCTCATAAGCCCAGATTTTCCTTGATAACTAAAACATGGTTCATTCTACCCTTGACCCCAGGAGGCCCAAAACAAGCAGCCTTTTACTTTCACAAGGCACATGTTGCAGACCTGTCATGCTGAGAATTCCTGGTGTGGCTCTTGCACCACGGCTGTCTCCAGTGAGACCTCTGTCTCACACACAGCACTAGGCACAGCTCCTTTCCTGCTGTCCCTGGGTGGCCAAGCTTGTTAGCCAGTAAATCTCTGTCCTGCTGCTCAGCATGGTCTGACAGAGAGAGACCTGGAGCTGAAGAGCTGTGCTGAGGGGTGGGTGAGTCCCTCCAGCCACCACAGGAGCCTGTGCACCCAGGAACGCCCATCTCTCATCACAGAACTGCTGTACCCTGACACCCACCACTCAGGGACCAGGACTCCACTTTCGTATTGCCTTATGCCAATTTTTTTTTCCCCCACAGTGTCTATCAGACCACCGTCACTTTAAGGACCAGCAAGGAATTTTTGTTTCCCCATGGTGCTTAAGTTTTTTAAGGAGTAAAGGAGAAGGAAGGATTTTACTTTCCTGAGAGCATGAGAGACTGCAACAGCCAGAAGCTAATGGCTTTAAGTACTCATTTGTTTAATTAGGACATCCTGCTGATGGTTAAACTGAATGTCAGATGAGGATGGGAACCACAAAAGTCAGGTTGTTGAGGATTTTTTTTCCCCTTTGAAGATAGGGTTTTGTCTACTTCCTACAACCATCCATGAATTTTAATCAACAAACGGTCTGTTTCAGCAAGATCCTAGAATATTGGGAAGACATACAGCCTGTCCTGCTTATCCTCTGACACAGCCTTTGGTCGTTTGCAGCAGATTGCACCTTTGTCATAGGGCGCTGAAAAGTGTCCTTGGTTGTAAAAAGGATGTTCTGTGGGGACTTGTGAATCAGATGTGCATTGCTGTAACCATGGAGGGGCCAGCTTTGAAACACAGGTGATTCTGCCCAGCACTAGATGACCACTCATGAGACCCCACTAACGAACTGGGCTCTGCCTCCGTATTTCCTGCCCTCATCTGTAGCTGAGAAAGTTTAAACACTTCTGAAATCATTTAGCAATTAAAAGAGTTCTAGAGGAGAAAAAAAAAAATTAAAGTTATATGTTAACCCTTCTAACATTGCATTTAGTGGTACCTCTACTTTTTGCTTTTTTCACTACTTTAAATTTCCCTTGTCACTGCATTTCTGGTATTTTATTGCTTTGCAAGTGTGGCACAAGCTAGATCTGAGTTTACAGATCTATACAAGAACAGAAAGCTCGTGTCTTTTTTTTTTTTTTTTTATTTTGTTGACCAAGAGATTTCATTTACAAGTTTGTATTTGTGTGTAAGACATTTTTCATACAATGAATTTTACCTGACTTAATATGAGCATCTGTAAGTCTTGCCACAAGTAGCAAAACCACTTGAAGGAAACAGGAGAATCTGATAGTATAATTCTAAGAAGTGGAAGTTTAAAAAGAGAGGAAAGAGAAGGAGAATGACAAGTATTTCTACTTCTAGCAACGGTATTCTAAGGAAAAAAAAAAAAAGGCAGTGATTTCTAACACTTGAAACTTGTAGTCCTTTCTTCCAGG
>VZRN01001507.1:1127566-1164993 GCA_013397935.1 Dasyornis broadbenti | reverse complement strand
AAAAAGAAAAAAAGGGGCGATGTGTGTGGGTAGGAGAGGGGGGTGCAAGGGGAGAGAGAAGTTGCCAATATCTCGGCAAGCGATGCTGGCACTGCAGACCTGCGGCAAGGACTCCCGTGCGTCTCCCTGGGCCTCGGGGAGAGAGGGCAAGGCGGGATGGGGGTCGCTTGCCACCGGCTTGTCTGGCAGCAGAAAGCGGCTGACCCGGAGAGCTTTCCGTGGGACCGGCGGAAAGCAGCGGGGTGGGAGATCTCTATTGCCAAGAGAAGTGAAGAACCAAACGGTTTGCGTTTTCAAGCTGGTGTTGCCTCCCAGCTTTAGTCCGAGGATGCGAGGATCCCTTTTCGAGTTAGCGGATTGCAGGGGGAGAGTGGGGCAGGACAGAGGCTGGAAAAAGTTGCTTATTCTGCATGCGGTTGTATGTGCTGGAAGTGGAAGTAAAAGTGCAAAGCTAGGGCTCTGATAAAAGTGGCTGGTTTAGGGAAGGAAAAGCTGTGATTAGAATATGAATAGAGCTCCAGGAGAGGAAGAGAAAGGGGGATTATAGCTGAATTACTTTGACCATGGACAGAGCCAACGTTTTCCACTCTTCTCCCCCTCTTCCCTCCCTACACCCAGACTACCCCCCTTCCCTCTCCCCTTCGGGAAAAAAAAAAAAAAAAACAACCAAAACCGCCAACCCCACACGGCACAACAAGCAGTGAGGTTGCTAAAGAGGAAGCTTGGCATTCCGCGGTGTCTCCGCATCCCGAGGCAGGCCGGCGGCTGGGGAGCCGGCGGGGCACCTCAGCCCCTGCGGGCCGGGCCGGGCGGGCATCGGGGGCGGCCGGGGCGCACCCCCACAGGCCGGGTTGTGGCGCGGGGAGCCCCATGCGCACGAAGAGGAGGCCCGTAAGAATAATACCGGAGAGAGACAGTGCAAAAACCGAGTCTGCGGCCGGCGGAGAAACCCTCGCGGTGGCGGCAGGGACACCGGGCTGCTCTGCCCGCCGCGGGAACGTGTGCGGCGAGGCGGGAGCAAGGCCTGAGGAGGCCGATGGCTCTCCTCCCTCTGCCCTCTACCCCACCAAAAAACAACTCCAACCCAACGCAAGGGCTCAGCTCTTTCCTGACGGCCATGGCAATCCCGACAGGGAACTTCATTCTCTCCGTTCCGAACCTCCACCAGCCGTGTGCCGCCGGGCTGGCCCTGCGCCAGGCTGCACCGCACCGGGGCCCCGACGGGGCTGGCACGGCCGGCTCTGTGCCGCCGCCTCCCCTCGACGGCACGGCCCGCTGCTCCTTCTGCTGCCCCAGCCTTGTCCGACAGGAGCCATCACCCCGCGGGACCTCCTCGGGGCTTCCCGGTCACCGGCTCCCTTCCCCGCGGGGCCGTGACCCGGCCGCTTCCTCCATAGCACCGGTACTGGGGAGCGTCCCGCTCCCACAGCGAGGGGGGCACGTTCAGCGCCGCCGCCAACCGCCCCTGCGGGCCATGCAGGTGCCTTTTGATTGTCACCGCCACAACGGTGACATTTCCCTACTTTTTCACGGTTTTTTTTCCACTTTCCTTCTCCCCAAGGCTTTACCATGGATGGCGTGAGCCTGAGGGAAGCCCGTGGGGGAGGCCCTTCGAGGCCAGCCCGCCCTTTTCGGAAGAGCCCTGGGTCCTGTGCCGGGGCAGAAGCCCCACAAAAACATGAGGGACATTTTTGTCTCTGATCAGGGCTCGTCTTCAAGGGGTTTTGAAGCGCTCGTTAACTTTAAAACCCAGGAGATGCCGCCGGTTACCTGGTGGCCGCACGGCTTCCAGCGCGTGGGCACAGCCCTCGGTAGCCCCGCGGCTGAGGCGCCCATCCCTGGGCCGGCACGAGCCCGCGGGCATTCGCCATCGATGGCTCCCTGGCGCGGGGAGCTGACCGCAGGCAGGAGCCTGGCTGCCGGGAGCGTGGAACACCTGCCGTGGCTGCCGCAGGGGATCCATCACAGGCCACCCTGCGCTTGCGGGAATTCTGCCCTCACCGGTGTAAAGCTTCAGAGAGATGCTCTCGCATTGATGAAATTCTAGAGATGAGCAAAATGAAAATACAGGATTTGTGAACATAGGGATATGTTCGTTCTGGGGACGGTGAGAAGGATGGGATTTAGCACAGCACAGCCTGGATGTCTAGAGGCTTTGACAGGATGCAAAGGTGTACATTCTCTGTGGAGGATGATGTGTGTGCAGGATCAGCAGCAGCACTTTCGTTAGACCAGAGGTACTTTTTGCAATGTGTTTATTCCCTGCCTCTCCAGGTTAGTTCCTGTCCCCATATTCTTGTGGAATATGACAGTGCTGTTGCCTTCCTGCTTACCTAATCCCTCCTCAAGTGTCTCAGATCACCCCAGTGTACTTCATAGCTCCATTATTGTTTCTTGTTTGCATTTTGCTTACCTGTTTGAACAGAATTTCATGCTTTTGGATATCCCATGAGATACTTACTAAAGTACTTTATTCTTCTGAAAGCACAGGGCATCTCCTGTGCTGCCGGCTGGCAGTTCTCAGATGGAAGCCACTAGTCACTAGCTGCAGTTTTTGATAGAATGGGCAGGTCTCAGCAAGGATGTAAAAACTATACAACAACTTTCACTCTGAGTTCTTGCCTATGCGGATCATCTACAAGCCACAAAATATACAGAGATTAATTAACCCTATGCTGCATTAGATGATGCATTTTTAGTGGAGAGGGATTCTGCTGCTATTGTGAAAAGAACACCACTTTTATTCAAGAAAGAATACAAACCTGTGTTGGTGCAGGAGGGAAGAGAAGGATCATCAAGAGAAGACACATTCCAGGATGCTGAACAACTGAATGCAAAGCTGACATACCGTTTCAGGTGACTGACAGATAATGAGTTTCTTTAGATGGTTTAGCAAAGCGGAGGCAGAGTGGAAGTGTGATAGTTTGTATCAACTTATCACCCAGGTATTTGTCGATCTTTCAGAAAAACACATTTCTGTCTTCCACTCTGCAGCTGTCTGTGCCAGTGTGTGTGACTACACCTTTTTTGCCATAAAAAGCTCCTTATGCTGGTACTAGACTCTGAGCATCTGTACTGAACTCTAACAAATATTTTGGGGAAAAACCCCAAGAAAAGCATTTTCAACAAAACTACTGGCACAGGAACAAAAAAGTATAAACTGTAATCTATTAATTTAGCTAATTCTACTTAAAGGCAACTTCAGGCTGAAGTTCTACAGAAGTATAACTACTACTACTACTACTACTACTACTTTTCCCATTAACTATCAGGGACACAAGCCTGCATTAGTTTTAGGAATGGATGCGAATTGCTTGTGAAAGGAGTTACATAAGATGGTTCATTGCAATACCAGGGATCTGAGTTCAGTGACTCAGGGGATCCTTCTGGATCTGACGTATCTCTGTGCAGGCTGTAAGATTGCTGGCAACAGCCAAACAGACAGTGACACTTCATTATTTTAGCAATGGCTGCAGCCTGTGAGCGGTTCCATATTTTCTTGCCTGAGCCAGCAGCCTCCTCCTCTCAATATGAACCCATGCTTCTGTCAACCCTGCTTCCCAGCTCTATTCCTGTTTCTGCTATCTTCATCTACTGGGTAAATCCCATGGAAGAAACAGAGAAGGATCTTGTTTCTGTACTGGCTTCTCTTTCCCACTTACTCATCTTTATTACCAGAACAGGAAATGTTAACTTTATTTTACATATATTAACACCCCTGAGGAAGCTGTATGTATAGGTGAAGGACAGGATATGGAGTAAGCTGACAGATGACTTCTGGAATCAACTCTGAATGTGCTCAGGGAACATGATGCTGACAGATGCAGGAACTGCGAGAAGAACATCAAAAGGCTGCCTAGGTAAACACGTGCACCAGCTCCTTCAAAAGCCTTTAATTGACACAAGCACCACGAGAAAGTGGCTAGAGCAGACACATATGTAGGTATCAGGGAAAAATGAGCAGAGGGGCACAGGCATGCAAACGATGGATTGCACGTGCACAGGGCAGGGAGTACCTTCTTTTTAGTTTGAAAGAAAAGTAACATGCATTGCAGCTGGCTTGCTCTAACTGTAGACATTTCTGAAGCCGAGTTTTGTTGAAGATGAGCACAGTCATCCTTAAATGACCTTCCCTTATTAATGTCTGTGAAAGGAACTTTGCTCAGCCCAAGCTCTCTTCTGTATGTAATGCAGTGCTGTGACAGTGTTGCCAGAAGTGATCAGTGGAAATACCTGGTTCACACTGGTCAATGGCCAGTCTGCATGGAGGAAGGAAATTCACACTTGTGGGTACTATCAGCATCCATAGGAGTTGAGAAAAACCACTGCTGCCAGGGCTGCTGCCCAGAACGCTGGGCCTGGGAGACACTTGCTGACTTGAGTTTGAGAAAAGGGCAAGCAGTCATCGATTCCCAAGCTTACACCAGATTTAGCTGGCTTTTGTTGTGTATGGCTGGTACTAGTTACCAGAGGATTCGTACTGTGTGTTGGAAGAACAGCCAGGTCTAAAAGCTATGACAGACAACAGACACAGAAAAGATCCATTCCAGACTGCATCTCAGCTGCAGAACAACTGGATGTGAAGCTGTCATATCCTTTTAGATGATCAACTGGTAATGAGCTTCTTCTGATCTTTTTGGAGCACAGAGAATTACCTTCAGCACCTGCCTCTGACTGGCAGGGGGAGGCCCGAATGAAGAGTTTAAGTTTCCAATTCACCAGGAGTTCAAGGGAAAACCGTTTCCATTACTAGAAAATAATTTTATCAAGACATTAGAACTTCTCTATTTAGCACACCAATTTCTTTCTTAGTTCTTGAGCTATTTCTCTGTTTATAATATTTTATTGTCAAGCAGACAATAACTACCATGCACCGTCTGGAATGGTAAAGCATATGTATAGGTCAAGGAGCTCCCCAAAACTCATGCTAGTAAAAGACAAAGGCTCTGCTGCAGTTAGCAGCAGGGCATTGCTTTTGATTTGGATCTAACAGGCTGTTTATATACTGGCTGGGAGGAGGGGACAAAGACATGCACAACAAAGTTATTGGAAAAAATACGTGGTCACTGGAACCACCTCAGAGCTACCTACCTGCCTCAGAAAACACACAAATAAAGGGGTAACTGCAGTTAGGAGAAATATATGGTTTGTTGTTTGTTGTTTTCCCAGCAGCAAGATGCAAAGAGCAATGGGCAGCCCAGGAGTTTGGAAGGATTTTTTTTTTTAATGGAATAAAGGCCCAAGTCCATTTGCTGGGTAGACAACAAAAATCTTTGCTGTTGATTTTGAGACAGGAAGAGAATAAGGCCATATAGACTTCTCTAAAAAAAAAAAAATCCAGCTTCAACTATTCTCTGTATTAGCTCTGATGCATGTTTGGAGAATTGTCACTGAGAGTTCTGGTGTTTTGGGATGTACGCTCATACGTAAGAAGGCAGAGGGGGTGTATTTGCCTCTCATGTTCATATGGTGAGTTCTTAAATGTTTGCAGAGAGGCAAAACTGATTCATGCAGTCTTGGCTACCTGAAAACACACAGTCTGACTGGGGCCACTCCAGGGCAGAGTCAGATTGACAAAGCAGTTGTCCTTACTCCTGCAGCTTTCTACCCTTTCCCAAAGAAAGAACTCCCCCACTGAAACTGGTGGGCCCATGCTGAGATGGAAGTACTTCATGAGAAGGATGGACTAAAGTCAGAATTTGTGTTCAAACATGTTCAAGTTTCTTGCAACATTTAGGTCTAAAACATGGATCAATTTTTTGGGCTTCTGAGCCTTAGACACAGAAACTGGAATCCGGATCCTCACCATGCCTTTCACAAGTTAAGCCTCCCAGCACTGGAGATAATAGCAAAGAATCACCATCTGGCTGGATTTTACGGTTTGATGAAGTGCTCAGTTTTAAGGCAAGCACGTGTCTGGCACCTGGGGATGCGGAGCCCTGATCCCAGTTCTGGCATGGTCTTTCTGTGGCCCTGGGCAAGTCACGTCCTCTTCAGAGGAGGGAATTCATCAAGTGCCCCATGGCCCTGCTGAAATGGCAATGGGCTGTAAAACAATCCTCAGCTCCAACGGGAGGAGAGGCCGGCTGGAGGGGCTGTTCAGCAGCGCTGAGCCAGCTCCTTGCCAGTTCCAGGGGTGCTTGTGCTGAGACACGGCTCAGGAGGGCTCCTGTGGGTCACTGTGGGATGGCTGCAAGCCAGGGACCTTGTTTCCAGGCTTATGCTCCCTCTCACCATGGCCATCCTCATCCTCAAGAGCCTTGGGGCAAAGTACAGACACATTTTCAGCCCTTCTAGTTTGGTTTTACAGCTGTGTGACACCAGTTACTGTCAGGCTTTATAGGTTTGGTCTGAGCAGGGCTTGCAAATCCATTGTCAGGTGCACAGCACTTTTCATTAGTTTGCCATCTGTTACCACTAACCAATGAAATATTCTTCAGTCTTTATAGGTTTTTAATTATGACATACTCGTGTTTTGCTATAAACCACAGGTATTTTTCTATTTATCTTTAGAAAACATGAGAAAAGACATAAGAGTAATTTTTCATCATCATGAATCTGTGTTTTTCATTGGTTTTCCTCCTTGTTTAAGAAACAAGTAAGGAGTCCAACGAATTAAAAGATCACTTTGCTGCATATTGAAGCTTCTTTGTAACGAAAACTTAACAAGATATGGGCATTACAAACAAAACCAGTCGTGCTTAGTGGGAGCCCTTTCCTTTACTTTCATCTTAAAGTTATTACATCTCAGTATGCCTGTATTTCATGATACATCTTCTTTGAATTGGCCAGTCAAAATTGGCCAGTCTGGTTTCATTTTTCCTTAATTTGTTTTTCTCATTTCTGTGTTTGGGTACATTTACCTTAAAGGAAAAAAAAGGAAGTTAAATACTTGTAAGGGTTATGTAAATAATTTGCAGTGAAGCTGTTTTTCTGAACTCTGAACTAGTGACCTGTGTTGCCCACAACTCCAGAACTGGCCAGAAGCCCTGTGCTTCGCTCTCTACCCCACAGCATTCTGCAGCTCAGCGCTGGCTTCATTCTGTTTCTCACAACCAAACAGTCGGGCTGGACATGCACAGTATTCAGCAGGGTACATAACATTTAACCCTTCGTCTGCAAAGCAAGTAGCAACTTAAACATACTACATGGAGTTAGGTATCTTTTCCAGCAGCAGCATACACCTCTAGCACACATCAGAAAATGGACTGCGTTTGGCATTTCAGCTAGGACTGATGATCAAGACCTTCATGCCAAACAGCATTTCTAGAAAGCTTCTCCTGGACACTATATAGAATAAAGAATTTGCAATGGAATGAAAACTTTATAGTAGTTTTCTAGTCACAGCTCCTTGTGCTAAAGCCTTCGGATTTTGTAAAGTGTTGCTCAGAATACAGAATCTAATTCAGCAGTTAGACAGTGATGGCAGGGTTGATTTGGGCAAGCCCAGCTCCAGCAGTACAGCCATGAGCTGATGTAAGACCTCTTTGTTAAGGTATTCATGGTATAAAACGGGGGAGGGGAGGTTGTCTGGGAAGATAATTCAAAGAGCTGCAAGGATGAGGCTCACCAGAGGAAAGCAGTGTGACAGCTCTGGGGTTCTGAGAATGTATTTTATCTCATCAGTCCACGTATTATAATTTTTTCCTGACTGCAGTAAGATTCCTTCCTTGAACTGCCACTTGGACCAACCATATTCCAGGAATCTGCAGCCATTTGTTCTGTTTCTGCTGCTGGTTTAGTAATACTTATTCCATTGCCAAGAGATTACTTGCAGGTGTCAATTATGATGGAACATAGGCTGCCTCTTAAAGAGAGGTAAAAAGAATCAGAGTTTCAACCCAAATCTGCACTCAAGTAAGCCTCTAGTGTAGGCAGAGGCTTAGGTTAGGCAGCAGAGATGTGCAAATGCAACTGATGTAAGTATCACCAGAGTTGCTGACAGTATGTGACCCTCATTTATTGCCAGACATGTCTAGTTTCTATGTTCTAGTGGATCCATCATTCTTAAGGCTGCCCCTTTTCCCCTAAACCTGAGCTATTACAGAGGCTGTCCTTCACCCTCAAAAACCCATTCATCCCCACGCTTTCATCAGCTTGAGGTGAACAAGCTGAAAGGTTCCTCCTCAGGGCTGCACATGGACCTTTTCTCTCAACGAGGTTACTCATGAGCACATTCCTTTGTTCCTCCTCCATCTCTGCTGTAACTGCTTCAATTTCCACGAGTCTAGCTGTACACATTGCTTAGAGTTTCACGTCCTGCAGCTCTGACCACCCAACTTAGGAGACCACTTAGGAGAGCGCTAGGGAGCAAGGCCCCTTCTCCTCAGTGAGGTTTCTGTGATGCCCCCCAGCAGCTGTAGCCTTAGAGGCTCACTCCCTCTGCTGGTGCTCGCAGGCCGCAGCTGGGCCATCTCAGGCACCAAAGCAGAGCTTGATTTGCTTGGGGCTTCCTGTTAACTTCTTCCTCCAGTGTGAAGCAGCACGTCACTCTCTTAAAACTCTTCTGTAAATAACCCTGGAGCTGTTTGTATCCTGGAAGAGGTGCTTCAAGAGCTTTTCCAATCCAGTTGTGTTGTGTTGACATCTGTGTTGTCATCAGTCCAATTGCAAGAAAAAGAGGGGAAAAAAGGAGAAGAAAAGTAGAATCTATTTCCTCAGGCTTGGTTTTAAGCCCAAACACAAAAGTACTATTTTTAAGCATTTTGGTGGAAGATAAAAAGAAACCTACTCAGGCTGATACTCATCTGTGTTCCTTAAGAGCTAAGAGAACAGCAGCAAGATGACCGCATGAGCAGTGTCAGGATCAGCAGGATCAACACACAAAGTTCAGCCATATGAGGAGCCAAAGAGCATCTCAGGACTTCTAGATCATAGGCAGTGCTCTGTATCCTCACTGGCCCAGAGTGCTGCTTTTCACTGAAGATCAGATGAAGTCTGCGCGTGTTGATGTCCTTTGCTTAAAAGGTTAACTCAGCATGCATTGCTGAGTAAGGCCTTAAGTTAGTTTAGGGTACTAAATGACTCTTCCTTCATCCACTGCTTTAGTTCTAGGCCTCAGACCTCATGAAAATATCTGGCTGTTCCCTTTCTAAATCATTTCAGGTCATTCAAACCTGCTTCACTGTCAGTGAAAGATCTGTTGTTCTTCATAGGTTTGGTTTTGCTTTGTTCTTAAAATGTTTTGGCTATGCCTATAATTTTAAGAAGTTCTAGAGTCCTACGTCAGCACACATCATCACCTAGAGTCTGCAGGCTGTCTTTTGAGGGCTTTGAGCCAGTGTATTATCAGATCTACTACCCTCAGTAGGAACTGAATGAGTATCTGTGTGCTGTATCATGCCCTTGCTACATATTCAGTCACCTCCTCCCCTGAACTTCATGGAAACTGTGTACATTTAGCTGAGAGCAGATAACCTATATAAACACAGCACTTCTCGCACACAAATGCACCTTCACGTTGAAATCTCACTCACAACATCTGATCACAAGCTCTCGAGAAAGCAGTTTTAGTTCTCTAAGGTTGACACTACTTTAGAACATTTTAATGCTTTAACAAATTGCTTTAGGAACAGAAAAGGTTTGGACATTGTAAAGTCTCACCATCCTTACGCAACTATCAACATATTCAGCCAGTATTATTTAAAATGTTTATTACATTGGTTTGGAAAACATTTTTAACCTCTATGAATAAGATGTGTGTTTAGCTCTGCTTAAACCCTAGTCCAGTAAAGACCTTTTCAAACACAAGCATGGGATTGTCTGAAGTGATCCAAGTGCTTTGCTGGACCACGGCCTTATTCCACAATTCCCACATGACCTGTTCATGACTAATCAATGCTTCAGATCTGCTCCTAGTGTATTTTACTGACAGACTCTTCCATGTCAGTTTAAAAGCAGGGAGGATATGTAAGAAAGATTTCCTACTATCTTGCACCTCCCTTTGCTCAGGTTTTACAGTTTATTCCTGTTCACCAAAAAACTTCCCAGTCAGATATGCTGGATTTCAATTCCTTAAGGTACTTTTTTGGCCTTTTTCATCTTGCTCATTCATTGTACTTAGCTAGTTTCAGCCTAGGTATGATGTTCATAGACTGCAGTTCTTGGAATAAGAGTTTACAGGCATAAGGTATGCGCAGAGAAGACACGTGACATGATGATTTGCAGTAGTGGCACCTAGGGAAACAAACAAAAAGGAAGTTAGAGCTGATCCATAATTTCTGCTGAAAAAACCCCAATTACCACTAGCCACTGTTGTTTTGTCCACCTGCATTTAAACACTACTCTCAGTTCTAAAAAGCACCAAATGCTTGAGACACATTTTAACACTTAAGTCATAGCTTTAAGCCGTTAATTAATCTGACTGAAGTCAATAGGAGCTTAATGTTAAACCTGCACTTTTCTTGGAGGGCAGTCACAATGCTCAGAAGCTAACAGGACTCACATAAATGTCAACACAAATTCAGCGCTGCATAGCGACAGAAAGGAGGTGAACAAAGCCACGTGTTTCTGAAAAAATGGTTAATGGTCCAATTTCTCTCTTATACATATGTCACACAAAGAAGAGTCAGGAAGAAAGAAGGTACTTCATATGCAATCTCACCCTATAATGTCTCAAATAATTTAACTTTCCAGAAAAGATATACTTCTCATCTTACATCTTTAAACTTTAGTCTGGATAGAAACCTCGTAAAACTTTAATACATATTCTTTGTCATCTTTGCTCTAATGATCTTAAAATTCAGGGGGAAAGGGAGTTTTTGTCATATAGATATAACCTTGACTATTTAAGGACTATATAGGCTACTCAGCCATATTTACAGTATTGGGACTCAAAGTCAGCAGTAGTAGAAAATATTTCTTATAAAAATCAATTTCCAACCTCCCTATTTCTTCTTTCTCCTGTATGTTCCATCTTTTGTTTTTGGAGAGTTAAGAAAGCCACTCCTTTGGGAACACAGTGTGACTCAGCACTTCCTAACAGTCTAACAAAGCTCTTTTTTTTGTTCCCGTGTTTCAAATTTATATTTCTGGCATAAAGTAATAACAGTCTGAAGATGCAAATAAGGAAGAATTAGCAAAACTCCTGCAGGCTTCTGTGGTAGAGAATGAGGCTGACAGACAATATCTACAATAAAGCTAATGCTTAGTCACTTGTTTCTGTTACCAGTGAACAACTTGACCTAGAGCATGTGGAAGTCAGTGGGGACAGGTTCAGTAAAGTTGAATTTCCTGGTTGTGAGGGCTGGCATTAGTCTTCCAGTTACTTTTTCAGAGTCTGCAACTTCTCTTTTACCAACAGACTTAAAGAGCATGATGAAGAGCTGGTTATTTTCTAAGAAACCTGTGGCTGCTTTGACCTTTACATGGGGTGTTTTTTCTTTTTCTTTGAACCAAGAAAGCTCTTAATCAATGATACAGAAGCCTTAATCACATTTCTGCAGTTTGTGATGAGGAATTAAACCTTTATTTATTCCCAGTAACTGCTTTGGCCTTGTCTAAAGCTTACTTTAGGCAATAAGAGAGTAATAGACTGGACTAGGTGTTTCCCTGCAGGCTTCTCCTGTTGCTGCTGTTACAGAGGGGAAACGTTAGCATGCCTTTAAAATAGACTAGACCTCAATGCAGGTTTTTGACTACTCCCCTAGTCCATATTTATAGGGATAGGTACATTTTTATGGTGGGAGAAGTGACCTATATGGGAGCTATTCTCTGATGATGGCAAGCTCTCAAGAGGAGCAGCCTTGCAGGCCATGGAAGCCTGATGAGACACAACTTTCAGGCTATGAGCACATCTGGCATCTGATCACAGCTCCTAGGGACTGAGGAGCAGAGACTGCTCACTACAGCCAGGCTCAAAGCAACACCATTCTGGGCCTGCTTTGTACCGCATGGGGACCACCCAGAAAGGTGCAGTAAGCACAAAACTCTGTCAGAGATCACAGAAACAAGTACTTGAAAGACCTTTTGGTACTAGAACAGAGACTAAACTGCTCAGGAAAAGGCAACTGTGCCATTCAAGGCTGAATCTGGACCAGAAACAAAACTTTTCTTCATGTATATTTTAAGCTGCACATACTATAGAGATCAGAATAACTCCTCAACTTGTCATCAGAAAAGGACCATATTCTGCTCATTGCATTCAGTGGAGTTCTGCTCCTGAGCACCTGTACAACAGCAAAGTTGGAAAACTTGCATAAACCTGGTAAATCATAGTAAGTTTCAACTGCATTGTTTACAGGGACAAATTCTGTCACTGCCACAACAGCCCCCTTCCCCTGTGAAAACACCAGCTCAGGCCCCAACGCTGATCTGCTGTTACTGTCTTGCAGAAAAACATACCCCGGGGCTAGTCCTTATCTGAGAGAAAGGGCTCATCTTCCATAAGACAAGTGCCCTTTACGCTAGCCACAAACAATGCTTTTGCAAGGTTTCTTGCAGCAATGTCTTATTAATGCCTGAGTCACTGAAAAGGTCCACTTGGAAGTATCTCTTAATGGCTTGGTCTCTACTGTGATGCTCATTATAGGGCCACTTGCTTCAGCCACTGGTAGACACAGTGTAAAATTTAGCAGAAACTCTCTTATTGATTACTGTCACACATCAGACAGCTTTTCACAGAATCAGATTGCAAGAATGTTTGGCTCTGTCTGAGACAGTAGTTTCTTTCACGATTATTTAAGAGGGTTACTACACTTTGCTATGAACTTCAAAAAATGAAGTGTATTAGCAACACCTGAAAATAAAAAGTAGTATTACTTCTAAAGTTTACATTCCTAATTTTCTTCAAGGTACTTTCACTTCCTGTGGTTTCTGAAAACCTTCCAGGATTGCTCTGAAAGTCAAGGCCTTATTGAAAAAATAATTGAGCTACATCTGAGGTTTCTTTAAAGGCAATGCTTTACACCGTTAGAGGTGGCTGGTTCTTTGACCTACGGCGTGTCTTTCCTTTCACACTACATCCTACAATTGTTATTTGCATTGCAGTGGTTTTAAGAGACCTGAGTCAGAAAAAAGCCTCACTTTTTACGTACACTGACCACACACTCAAGAAAAACAGGACTCTCAAAAAGAGTTATTGCACAAGAGCCAGCAGAACCATGCCCAACTGAAAATCGCCAATCACAACAGGATGCCCAGGGCAGGCCTCATCTCTTCTCTGGATTATACATATTTCCCACCTCTGTCTGAACTTCTGCTCCACGAGGAGCAGAACTGCTGCTGCTGTGAGCAGACAAAGGTGGTGCTTGGTTTCGGGCCAGAAGCCACACACTTCAAAAGAAAGGTCTGACCAAGGGCAGAAGCGGTAGTTGTCACTTTTACACATCTACAAACTGAGAATACACCTTACTTTCCTATTTCATTATATCAGGGAAAAATCACTCTTGAGGCACTGAAGTGAATAAAGTCCAATTTCCTGCCTTTCCCAATAGATTAATACTGATATCCAAGATGCGGCAAGTTTCCAGCTGGGCTCTTTTGAGGTTTAGAAATTAATCTTTCTCCTCTTCCTTCCAACTCTCCATCTTTCCCTGCCATAAATATTAGAGTAACTTGTAACTTGGACTTGCACCATTTATTTTTTCCTCCCTTAGTCACGGGATTTCAGGTCACCTGTTTTTGCAAAACTTGCAAGAACAGTGTATCTCAAATTCCTATTGGTCTCAGAAGTCTGTTTTCTGCCTGGCTAAAACAAAACCAGGATAAAGCAAAATGTTTCCCTCACCTCCAAGACTATAAACAAAAGTTTGTCTATCTTCTAATAACTCTCTATCTTCTAATAACAGTGGTGTATTTTCAGCATGCTACAGGCCAACTTTAAATCTGACATCTGAGAATTGCTGAGGAGAAAAGACGGTTAAAGCAAAACCCAGTGTGTTACATGTGGTGAGCTGCACACAGCTTTGACATCCAGTTTTATGCTTCCCCTACAAGAAAAACTAGTTTATTTGCAGGAGACCAACTGAGCATTGGGTTAGGTCTCCGAGTAAGACAGCAAGACCTTTAGCTAGTCTAGAGAGAAGTTTTCTAGGGTCAAGGTATTTAAGCAGAAGCCAGCTCAATTCCCAGACAGCTGCTTGTCTCTCAAGCTCCAACATGGGGTCACAGTGCATTTGCCTGATGCTTTGAGGAGAACTCCTTGTTTTACAAGACTACAAAGCAAAAGACATTTGGGAGCGGCACAGACAAAGAAAGTCAAATGCACAGGATTATGAACTTCATAGGTAGAGAGCAAGAAAGCAGGGGGTGTTGCTTTCTTCTCCTTTTCATCTGTGCCCACTCTGCTCTTCAGCCATGTGGGGTTCAACATGGGATTGTACCAGGAAAATGTGTGACTAGCCCAGCCAGTAATGTCATTTCTAATGGTAGAAGCATAAAGTCCATTGACACTGCTGTTTTCCCCTTTTCAAAAAACAGACGACACTCTGGCTTGGGTGTTTGATAATCCCTTGCAAGGGTGGGATGGAAGGTCACCAGCGGGATGGAAGGTCAGCAGAGAGACTGAAGGGAACAGTCTGGCTGTGGAAGAGAATACCTGTGCCCCCACAACAGGAGAGATCCCTGGCCCACTGACTACACACTCAATTGAGTCCTAACTTCAATCACACCACAGTAAACAATCATCCCCTGACACCAATTTTCCAAACACCACTTTTGAGCATTGACGCTGCTTTTGATTAAAGTGCGTGGGACTGTCATCTGGTGCCTATGAGCATTTGAAAACTGAGACACACTGCAACCAAGGGCAAGGTTCTGCTACACAGAGGCACAGTTACTGTGTACCACTGGAAACTTACCAGCCAGAGTAGCCCAGCAAGCCACACTGTCCACAAACGTCCACTTCAAAGGCATCACTTGAAATCATCAGTCTCTCCAATAAAAGCATGCTGGCTCCATAACCTATCAAACAATCCCGTTCCATCTCTCCAAGACGTAAACCACCATCACGGGATCGGCCTTCAGTGGGTTGCCTTTGAAATAAACATTTGAGAAAATGGAGTAAGTATTCCAAACCATACGTTCTACGACTCTAGGAATGCCCGGGTTCAAACTGTAGAACAGGCCAGCGCAAACGGACGTCAGCACTTTGCCAACCAGAGCTGCTGATCTCACAAATGTGTTGCTCCTGTACCCACAGGATGATGCAGTTCTGTAAGTGACAACTGCAGCATCAGGCCACAGCTGTTTACCTCACAGAATGCAGCTGAGTAAGTTAAAACAAGAAGATTTCAAACAGTATCCAAGACAATTTGGACATGGATTTGGCACTCTTTCTTGACGAGACATTATCGTTTGTAGCTAACAAAATGAAACAATATTCAGCAGCTAATGAATCAATCATCAACCTAATCTTCCAGCTTAACTACAGCTAAAACTAATTTCTAAAATAAAGATGTTTTGATCTGTGAGAGAATACCAAAATAAAACAGCAAACAAGTAGTACACATACTGCTAACTCATGACTGAAATGCCTTTTTTTTTAAGTAGCATTTATCTAGTTTATTTTTTTTCATGTATGATAGTTAATAGACTTGTGTTCTATAGGTTCCCCTACACAAGTCAAACTCTTATTTATTGTCTGGGGAGACTCCCTGTCCTTACAGTGCTAGAGGAAAATTTTAATAAAGCAATGCAAGTATACATTAAAGACTTTGAGGTAAAAAGATAAGGTACTGTATATCATCTAACATTAAGACTGCTTAAGCCAATTCTTTCGTTGGACACAGTCAGAACTTTTAATCTCTTGTTTATCATACTGCAGTTTCATTGCATCAGTTCTACTCTCATGTACCAGCACAATGATGTAGTACTAGGGTTGCAAATATCAGAGCGAACAATGTAGCAAAACCAATCCTGAATTCCTACATACATTTTAGTAAATATTTCCATCTTAGTATATTCCCTGAAACATGACAGCAAAGAGAAGGAGTTACTGAGCTTCACTGCTCACTGAAACCTTGTGTTTCTGTGCTGTTTCTGACACCTGTAGCAGTGTAATCCACCTAAAATATTCAATGACAGATCTGGCCTGTTACTATTGGAGTATATTTTGTTTTTATTAATTTAAACAACTGAATTTGTTAAGCTTACTGAAGATATTAAAAATAACATTTTGCCAATTTACTGTAACTTGGAGAAAAGAATTCATAAAAGCCTTCAACATCTAATACAACACCTAATACACTTCTGTAATGTGTAAAATATAAGCCTAATTACGAGACCAAAATATCTTCTGAAGATGCAAATTGTATTTGTTTTTAGGAAGGGGCAGATTCTCTTACTCTCTGACCACAATGGAACCTTAAAACTAATCTGCTTGTAATTCAAATTGTCCTTTTCATTCATATAACCTTCTGTTCTTCCCAGTGTTGGGAGAATGGATAGAAGTTGTTTACATCCTGATTAACCTCCCCAGGGCCCCCTCCCAGATGACGGCACCATCACTGTTCAAATGCTGTTTTAAAGGACTAACCCTGTGCTGAATGCAGTTTCTCTTCTGAAGTCCCAAGAGGCAGATTTTAAAAGCAGTTTGGACCTCCACTGAATCAGGCATTTGCTATGGTGCTAGAAGTGCCCCAGTTCTTTTTGTGAACTGACTTCTATAATACTATTTAATGCACAAGTCTGCTTTCAGACGTTTCACCAGGTACTGTTCCACAGGATAAAATGACAAAATAGTTTTATAAATATGATCCCAAATAAAGTCTCAACCCAATTACAGGAGGATAAAACCTCTGGAAAAATTATGGGGCCTCAACCCCATGGGTAGATATCCCATGGATCTTCCAACAGATATAGAATGAAGATTTTTAAGGCAGATGAAATGCCATTAAAAAAATACAAGAAGCCCTGCAAACAAAAAAACCCCAACTTGAACCTTTAGGTGTTAAGTTGCACTCCCACTGTCAGTATAATCTCATTAAAAGAAAACAAAACAAAACCCTCCCTACCTAAAATGTAGTGTTCTAAAGTACCAAAAACTTCAATATTGAGCCTTTGAAATGAGTCTATCTTCTGCTTCCTAAGATTATCACAGTCTTCTTCCCGCTCACATCAGTTTTAAAATTCCTCATACCAAAGGTTGTTTAAAATGTTAAAGCAGTACTTATAAAGCATTTGTGCTTCCCCTTTCCCACTACACACACGTACACAGCAGCTGTTGCCCTGGGCAACTAACTTCTTTCTTTATTTTAAATATAACATCAGAAAACAAAGTGGACTCTTGAAAACAAGATTGGGAATATCATTAAAGACAGATATTTTTAATACTAAGGAAAAACATAAGTTCTTAAAATCCTTACATGCTAAATAAAATGCAGTAATTATTTAAATAAAAAATAAGTGATCTTCATTCTTTTTAACTGTTGCCTTTAGGAAAAAATCATAAAACAATTAACCTCAGTGGTTTTAACCATATTAAGAATTTATTGGCACTAATTCTGCATTTTCTGCAAGGACAGTGGGTTCAGCTTAACGGTCTTATTCCTTGTTTCACTGGCCAGTGGGGGAACTAAGTCTATCTCCAAGGACTCAGCAGATCTGCCTTGTGCCTGTTAGGGAAAACTAGTGGCTAAGTTGAAATGGAGTTATTTGCTGAAACACTGAACTCCAAGAAGCGGAATATTCCCTAAAAACCACTGCCTGAAGGAGGAGGGCACCCTTGTGCTCTCAGAGCCCCAGAGAGGAGCCCTACCTGCTGTTTGTCACATTGCTCCCCTGCAGCTCAACAGGACCTGGCACATCTGACATGTCCAAAACACATGCAGGTGGCAGCTCTGACAATGTCCAGCAAAACCACTGTGCATGCAGAAAGCTGATATTGCTCCCCTGTAAGATGAATTAAAAGTAGCTAATCTAGTGAAAAGATTTAGTAGGACTGGCTATCTGGGCAACACCACCTATAGAACTGTGTTCTAGATTAATTGTCAACTACTCACAGCATTCAAACAAGGACCACATTCCATTTCAAGTACCAGTCTGGAGAGCAACATCCTCGTGGGTTTTGACTGTGTTGACAAAGAGAGCTGCTTTGCAATTCTGCAAAGTCTTGTTTTGATCAGAACAATAGCTACAATCAACGATGATCAAGAAGCTCACGTATTCTGCCTTATTCCAGATGGAAATACAGCTTTGCTCTGTCACTTAAGGTACATTTGATATATAATAAAATGCATTTCAAGACAATGACAGCCAAATTCCACGTTGGAAGCTGTTCCAGGATTACTTTTAAAATCAAAAAAGAATGTTAGATGCAATCTGCTCTCCAGGAAGTGCAATGGATGATAAAACAATAGTGAGTATGAAAGCTGGCAATGCAGACTCTCTCAGCAGAGGCAACGGCAGTAACAAATGTTTAATTATTTGAGGAGAAAAAAGGAAATTCCTGAAAGACTAGTCAAGAGGCAGTATAAACTGAGCATCCACGAGCTTTCCTGAAAGTCAAATAAGGAGCCCTAGTTACATAGTATGTTGCTACTGACTGAACAAAGAATTTGCAGAAAGTAAGGGATGGGGGATATCCCACCACCTTCATCTTTATATATAAATGTTACACTGACTTGGTATTTAGGTTTCGTTTAAATGCAGTATCTCTAAACAGCTGAGAAGTTGGGGAGGCAATACAAAGGCAGATCAAGGGATTTGGGTAAGCCAGGAGTTCCACTAAATCCTGTGTACTGTTAGCTAAGACAGAGAGTTTTCATTTTTGTGTGAAGGACCAATATAATGCCTAACATACTGAGGAACAGAAAATGGGGCAGACAGCCTATTATTTGGGAATATAATTTATGTTCATATTAGCAAGAAGCTGTGGTTGTGCTACACTTGCTTGTCTCAATGTGGTTGATGAAAAAGTTCAGACAAGAATTACAAAATCTTTTCACGATTCCTTTCCCAGTTCAACCACTGCTATTTACTGCTATGGAATGAGGAGGACAACTTCAGTTTGTTCTCTAGACAGTGTGAGGTTGGAAAACAAAAAGGCATAGGAAACATGCAATGAAAAGCCAAAGAGGAAGACACCTCTGTGTCAAGTAGAGCAGAGACCTGCCCCTCCATTTTCTAACAGCACATCAACAGCTAGAAGCTGCTCTTATTAAGAGTTGTTGTGTAGCCAGGCAAAGCAAGAGAGGTGGACTCTCACATGGTAAGAAGCATAAAAATAAATTAAGAATTAAAGAATATGAATCACGCTTGTTATAGGAAAGAGTAAGAGTGGGATAGACATGACTGTGCTTACATCTTAATAACAGTATGAAGATTTCTGTGGTCAGAATCAGTACAAATTTTGACTGGTCAGAAAGAAGAGTACCACCATGCAGCAGGTGAGATATAAGGCTCTACATAATAGCCCAGAAAGACTGGCAAAGGACATTTGGAATAGCTTTTGCTAGAATGTTCAAGATTAGGTGGAAATTAATTTTCTGGCTTGTTTTAGTAAATAACCCTAATGTGACAGAGAGAGGAGAACTAAATGACCCCCAAGAAGCATCCCCAAAGCAAAGCCTGTGCCACTAAACTCTTTTTTGTGAGCAAGGAGTATCAGAAACTTGGAACATGAGTGCAAGCAGACACAGAGCTTGGCTTTAAGGAGAAAAATCAAGTAACACCAGTAAAAGCAGGAGGCTTCAATTTTCCCAAAGGGTTTGCTGAAATATTAGAGCATACTTTAAAATTTTTTCTTTCTACTCATAGCTGATTTTGTAAAAGTACAAATGTTAAAGAAAAAACAAACCTCCCAAAATACTTATGATATGAGCACTTTGAGAGGAAGGGGCCACAGTGTGTACTGTGACTCAGAGGTGGTGTTTTTACCAGCTGCCAGCAGAAGTTTGAGAAGCAAAATCAGATTTTGGACCACACAGAGCACATCTGGACCTTCAGAGTAACCTCCTGCCACAGCCTACTGTGAGAATTTTTAGCCTGCAATAGTATAATAACAGTTCATAGCATTTTGTGTCAAGTACCACAAGATAAACAAACTTTGTTTTATAGCCATCACTTACACTTCTGGGCACCCTTCTGAATGTAGACAAGAATTCCGTGCTTAGCCTGTAACAATACCTGGTGAGCACTGCTCTGGGTCCTCGAGCTCTTGCATGCATTTTATCCAACACCATGTGCTTCAGTTTCTGGTAATACACGGGACCAAAATAGATATATGCTTCCAAAGGTTCCCTGAAAGAATAAAAACCAAAACAAAACCAACATGCAGAGTTAGCATGCATCTACCTTAAGAGAGACAAGGGTGTTGTGTACAGGAGAAATGTGAAACAATTTGGAAATCATGAATCCCAGAAAAATGTGTTTGGGTTTTCTGGGCAATCAGTTTACGACCCCTTCCAGGGAAATCTTCTGAACACAGGGGCAGTGCGCTGTCAGCACCACATGCTGCTGTCTCCACTCCAGCAAGGAACAAGCTCCTGAGCTCTGGTCCTACATTGTGCAGACATGCTGCTACAGCTGCAGGTACCTCTTTCAGCTGTACCATGGCAAGTCCCTCCTCTGTCTGTACAGGGGTGTTTCAGCAGTGTCATCAGTAGCCAGGAAGGACTGTAAGTATGTCAGACCCTGAAGAGTGACTTAGGGTATTTCTGTTTACATTCCTTCACAAAGGCAAGCATATATGTAAACAAGTACATGCAGCATAAATGCTCAAAACATCCTTTTAGGAGGAGCACTTTAAGAAATTTGCATTTGCAAGAATAGCTTAGCACCGGCCCACGATGAGCCTGACAATCCCCTCATTCTCCCTGCCCAGCACTCCGAGGCACAACCCAAACCCCACACGGGTGAAAGCCCTCCCTGAGTGGCTGTACATTAGCACAGCTGTCCTGGCAGCAGTGCTCTGCAGCTGCACCCAGGGGATAAGGATCGCTGCCCTGGCTGGCACTGGGGGCTCAGATGAGCTGGGTAAAGGGCTCTTGAGAACTGTATTTAGGCACTTTCATCAGCTTGAGAACATCTGTAAGCAATACACAGGGTGTTACTTCATTCTACGAGCTGGAGTAATGGCTAAAGATTTCTGTGTTTAAAACACCCCCAACTGTAAGAAGAGTGCAAGCGCCTGAAGATCAGAAAGCAACAGTGAAAAGCACTCAGTCATTTCCCAGCTACCACCTTCAGCACTAAGAATGACCAGATTTACCACAGACAGACAGACTCGGCATGGCCACTGATTTGTTCAAACAAAAAAAAGTACGTGCAATGTAAAAACAAGCAGGACACAACAGTATCGCACTTCCCTTTCAGAGTCAGTACTGACATTATGCAGTGTTATTCCAAAAGCTCACTATTGAAGAAAATAATAAAAGTTCATTAGGCATTTGAAATTTGCAAACTTTCACATTGTTACGAAATCTGCCTTCAAATTTCATAACAAACAGATTAAGCCTGTGTAATTCGCTTGGAAAAAAGTATCAGTATCCTTAAGCAAAGTCTCTAAATAAGGCACTACAAAGCTGAAGTTTGGGTATGGACGATTTTTAGTGCTAGATGATTTTATTCTCCCTAGGAAGCGCAATTAGTTCAATTTTTTAAAAGTTGCCATCATATAGCAACAGGAAGTGTTCCAAGCACCAGGATACTTGATATACGATTTATGGAATATGGAATGAATAAGGAAAATAAAATTGTATCTCCGAAACAAAAAGAGAAGCAACATATGGAATAAGTTGGTAGGAAAGGCAATTAAAATAAAAAATATATTAAAAAAACTTGCAAAAGAGACCTAAACTTGCTCCTTGAGAAGAAGGGGACTGGAAAGATAATAAAAATAGCAGGAAGGTAGGATTAAGATACATTTTGGAAGGGCAGGCATGTGAAGCCATATGGCCTTTTCCTGTTCCTAAACTATCTTATGTTCTTTGAACTCTGTGTCTCACAAGCCGGTCTGATCAACACAGCAGGAAGTTTGCAGATTAGAGTGTTATGCCAGACTGAAACATTGTGCAATCGAAAGAAAAAAAAAAGAAAAATGGAAAAAAGAGCACACACAGAATATTCCCAAGGAACACACGCTTGCCTCCAAATCCATATTCACAGTACTATTAAAGTCAACATGAAAATGCTTATCTGATTCCAAGCATATGTAAGACTTTCTGCCGACAGAAACCTGAACTTTCTTACTATCTCTCAGCAAGAATGCCTCAATTTCAGCTTTTTTGTCAGGCAGTAAAACTTGGGAAATTTTCACATGCACCACAAGGGCCATTCCCATTACAGCCACCACATACACTACCAATTTTTAAAATGTGGAACCACAAAATGCTTCTAAGAAAAAAAAAAAAACAACCCACACTACTCTTCAGGCCCTTATCTCAGTCTCACAGAGCAGTTTGTACATAAGAGAAAGCTCCCAAGCTCTGAGGCACAAGAAGATTTTTCAGATGTGTCTCAACAGGACTTCCCTCCTCTCCCGAAACACCAGAATCTAAGCCAGATCCTTACCCAGTGATCCCAGATGTTACATAGTCCTTCCCTAGGTAGTTATAACCATGGCGAATAAGATCTTCACACACATCCTGCACTTTACTGCCGCCAAAAGCTGTTCCATAGTGAAATCTGCCGTCGAGGACCCCAGCCTTTCCAGCTAGGAGTTCAATTAACTTTCCTACCTGTGAAAGAAAAGCACAGTGAACAGCCTGGTCATTAGTACAGGCCACATTGCTGCACTGGTCACAGCACAAGTCAGTCTGGCAAAGTGACCCAGATGGCAGCCTCGGCTACTGCATGCAACAGGAGGAGTGGAAGAAGCCCAAGCACTGGGAGTACTTCAGTGTGAAAGGGGAAAACTGGACTCATCACAGGGTCTGGGAACATGTTTAAGGTCCCAAGTCAGGCAGTTCCACTTCTTCCAGTTATCTGAAAAATGGGTAGGATCCAGAGTGGCCTTCTGCTGTCGGAAACAGCCTTGGAGACTGACTCACTGCAATGCAGCAAGGGGAACAGAAGAGGAAGATGCTAACAAAGGAAGAAAGAGCAGAGGCTGTATGAAGGAAGCACTGAGGTCCCACATAAAGGCCAGGTAGGGAGGTAGTTAGTGTGACCCTGCAGCACAGGTGTGAGACTCCCCTCAGTTCCAAGGAGGCATGTATAATTTAAGAAGTTTTTCAGGTCTGGATCTGTAATTAAAGCTCCTCTACCACCTCACAGATTAGTGGGCACAGGCAACAGGGAAGGAAGAGGAAGAGCAAGAAATTTTCAAACAGAAAGGGGGCAAGAGAAGTATTTAGTTGCATTCTTCTTATCTTGATACAGAACAAAATGAGAACGATGCACCAACAGCCTGCAACCCTACTCCTTTTACAGTAGGATGTTTCAAAACAGTGAAACAGGGCAGACTGCTCACAGCACAGCAAGTGCATGGCGTGATGACTGGAGAATATTCTCAGTGAAATCATGCTTCAAGCTTTGCTGTCTCTAGTGGCTCATCTCCTTCTCTCTCCCCCTTGGCGGACAGTGTCTCTTGAACTGACCAGCAGCGCTCACCGTCATACGTGATGGGAAGCCATGAGGGTTCATGATGATATCTGGGCAGATCCCTGTATCACAAAATGGCATGTCCTCCTGAGGAACAATCAGTCCACACACCCCTGCAGCAGAGAAAACATTTCAATTCACAAAACAGCAAACCACCAGCAGGGCTGACGCTTATCACCAGATTTCTTTTAGTGTTTTCCTCCTCCTCTCTTTCTCATGGATCACTTTTTACCCAGATTCATTACCATGACCAGTGCTCCCAACCTGCAGACTAGAAGACAGCCCTTGTGACAGGACTCGCAAAATTAGCATACCCTTACATAATGCTCCCAGTGATCTGTGAGTTAGCAAATTAGGGAAGAAAGCTTTGGGTCCTATTTTCAGAAGCAACCAGAAACTTCTGTCTAGTCAGACTGGAACACCTCAAGGGAGATCTACTTTTTAAAGCTGATGCTATAAATTCCTAAGAGAAAAAATTAAGAAATTTGGCTTCTTAGGTAATGTCTTTGGACATACAAAATGATTATTGATTTGAAATTTATTTATCATGCGTATCTTTGCTGTAAATAAAAACATATCAAATGGGACTTAGACGGGGACTGAGAAGAGATAAGTAGGGGAAAATAAATAAAAATACAACAAAGATTTTTTTCAGGTAACATCTGCTGAGCAAAGACTGCTGTTGATGAATTACAAAGTACAATCCACTCCACAGACTGCTTTTATTTTGTTAGTCCATGAGCACAAGCTGTCCCTTTAAAAGTTTTGGAAGATTTTTTCAGTCTCTATCAGTATAGGATATAAAACAAAGAAGATCTTTCAAACTCTAAAACTACTGCAGAAAGAATAAACAGAAACATTAAAATTCATTTTAAATGGTCTATCATGCACTTCAAAATTTTCCTTCCAACCCTTACAACTTTCTGTAGTGAATTCTGCAGATCAGCATACTGCAGCTATAAACGATCAAGAGATCTAACATTCAAATTCAGGTGCTAAAATGCAGCTGCTTAAGCCCATACTCCTTTGAACTAAAGCTACTGTTTCAGCTGGACAATTTCTTCCAGAAGCCCTTAGAGCTGAAAAAGTCTGCAAGCTATTTGAGATCAGCCTGCTGCAAACTGTGCCAGAGCACACTTTGGGAACAGTCCTGGAGTGGAGGGGGCTCCTGCAAGACTGAGGGTACTGGTTACATCCCTAAAAAGGCATCCCTCGACCAGCCGGTTCACAGGGGGATATTGGCGTCTGCTCAGGAGGGAGCTCCTCTTCCACTGTCCAAGCAAGACAGGGATAGGTGTATGGGACAGTAGTTAATAGAATGAGAATGGTAAGTGTGGGGGAAGGGAGCAGGAAAAAAAAAAATGTCTGGGGCAAGGGTGTGTGTGCTGTTGTATTTAGTTTTTTAAACCTATTGAAACTAATTTTCATTGTTCTACTGTGATAAATCAATAACATCCTTCTAGCCCTCCCTGCCGCGCAGCAATCATCTGCTGAAAATAAAAAAAAAAACCTCTAACCAACCCACTATCTCTTCCTAGGTAGTTATAACCATGAAAATCAGAAAAGTGCACAGCTTTTTTTGTCCTAAAATGTTATACATAAATACTCTCCTAGATGTGTATTATGGTGCATACATTCTGCCTTATTTGCATTTACTTCTAAGAAAGCATTAGGTTGCATCTGGACTTCATGGCACCTGTAAGCCAAAAATTAAATCTTAGCTAACTTAAAATTACTTTAGGCTCTGAAAACCTTTTATATGCCAAGCTGGTTCCCATAGCAGACAGCCACTGTGTTGTTTGTTTTGTGTGAAAGTGAATGATAAAAGATCCATGAAATCGACACAGAAAGGCAGAACAGCAGAAAGAACTGAGGGCTCTCCATCATAGCGGCTTCTACCCTCCGCTGACTTGTGTAACAATAGGACCTACACACCCAACTGCAGATCTAACACAGCTGTGCATTTCATTAGATGAAGAGCACTAGTGACACAAGTAAATAATTAACTTATTCTGGTCCGTTGGCTGTGGTTATGAGACCAGTCATAGCTGACAGATTTTAATACAAGTTAACACAAAGACAGCATAATGAGCTTAGAAGTTAAAAACAAAATATTTAGACAGAATCCAGCAATGTGAAGCTCACTAGGCCATTTATAAAGTTTCTATTTTACAGAAGGGAAAAAAAGGAAAAAAGAAAAAAAGGGAAAGCTATAAAGCCTCAGTTCTAAGCTTCCGTATTTTAAGAAGTCGCTGAGCCTGTAACAGATCTATAGTGTGTCTGTGTGTATTTAGCGGACAGAGAGAAGCTTCTTCCTTCCCTGTGTTTTAAGAAAGTTCATTGAACTGTTAAAAAAGCTGAAAGATACCTTTCCTATATACAATGCTACTTCTAAAAGCAAGTAACTGCAATTCATTTCAAAACGTAAACCTGATTTTATTTTGCAATCGCTTGCTTTCAGAAGCTGTTTTAGGAGGCTAATGCTTGCAGGTCTACACTTCAAGCTCCTGAATTTGCTACTCTTTTTTTTTTGCAACAGGGCAGTACCAGGCAAGCCAGCAGCTGCAAAAAAAGTGATCATGTGAATTAATCTATCTAAGTGGAATTATCACTTGCAACTGACTAATAAAACAGTAAAGGAGAGGAGGCTGGATTTAAAACAGCCTCAAGTTCCAAACCCTGTTCTAGTAGGAACTGCATTTTTCAACTGAGCTGCTTAAATACTCACCATACAATATTCATAAATAAGGCACCCTCAAACTAGGAGGCTATTTTGCTCTGTGGCTATTACTAGAGGTTAGTATTTCTTAATTATTACTGATTTAGACATCACATGAAAATTGATCCTCAGCATTCATGGAGGACATACAAAATAATTTGGTTTCATTCACTTCCCTTCCTCTTGAAATTTTTATGTGCTGCATCTGAAATTGAGCAACACAACTTGAGACTAAATTCTATACTGCATTGGGCCTGAATATGTCTCTCACCTATAACAGAATCAAATGCTAACAAGCAGAAAAGGCTGCAGACAAAACAAAAATCAAAATGTAGTTTTTAATGTGGATTAACAAGAGGGTTATGTGCTTGAGCAAGAAAAGCATCTAGCAACTTTCTACATCTAATTGCTTTTCAATTAAACAACAAATTAAATTCTAGAAAAAAAAAACTTAGTGTATCAGTTTTGTAATGTCACCTTAGAGGGAAAATCAGTGAAAATGCTAAGAAATTCTTTTACGATATCAAAAAGAAAAAACAAGTGAATTAATAAGCACGCCAGCTTAATGCAGGGGTAACAGTTTAAATTAGAATAACCTCGAATCAGACATCCACAGTGGTTTAACATGCGAGTGTAAAACAGCCATAGGCAGTGTTTCTCAATGCTATTGTATGGCAGCCAATAAATGGCAGCCCCCTGACCATGCATGATGGCCCCCAGCCCCACACACGCTATCAGCATCAACGCTGACAGCCTCTCCAACCCATGCACCTCCACAAGGCACTGGCAGCATGAAGAGCCCCTCGCCCCTGTACTTTTGTCCTTGAAGAGTTTCTTTTCCTAATCAGGAGAAACTCAGGTTTCCAGAGTTGGCACCTTTGGTGTGGCTGCTTTTACACTTTGCTGACAAACACAAACAGAGCCAGACTGGTCAAAGCTCGGTTCGGCACAGAGGGGGAAGGGGAAAGGCTACAAGGGGGCAGGGACAGAACACAACACTATGGGAAAGTTTCTCACCAGGCTATGGTAAGATGCCTTCTACACACACACGTCAAATGAAAAAAAATATAATCAAATAAGTCAAAACAACCTAAGATAGAAAACTAATTACTACCAGCAGGAGGGACATTAGAGAGCAAAGGAGGCGATGTGAATAGAAGCAGCAGCAACACCAGTTTCTATCAGCAAGATAAAAAGAAGCGCGTTACTAAATGTGCTTGTTTACTTATTCTAATGATACAGTGGTAAAAGAGCTAAAACTAACTTCAAAGGCATTTATTTTACCAGATTTGCCATATTTTGGAAATACTTCGGAGAAATAAGACTACATAATATAATTAAGCGAAGTTGTAGTTGTAACACGTTGCTGTATGTTACGGACAAGTGGCAGATTTGCAAAAATTAGTAAGGCTGAACAAAAAAATGTACAGCTGCTTCCAAACTCTCTAATTACATACTGTGTTGTCTAACTAAGCATAAAAGAAGTCTACAAGAAAAAAGTGCTGCATCACATAAGCTTTGTTCAATATTGAATCATTCACTGATCTATCATATCACTTGCTACATCCTATTTGACATAAGAGGTAAAGAACAGAATTAAAATTAGCAGATAAATAATGCATAAGTAAACTTGATTAGTTTTCTTATTAAAAACATCACTCTAAATGAGAGGAGGAGCCAGAAAACAATACAGTTTGTACACTGCTTTCCCATGAGCTGCTGAACGGTCTGATGTGATAAATTTGCATAGTCTGAAGCACACAAAGAGCTGATTAATTGAAACCCTTACAATGCTTCTGGAAGCAGCTATTGTAAAACAATAACCACAGGAACTTTACAAAATACACACGGCTGAATGAGTCAAGAACTTAATAAAATGTGTGTTCAGGATACACTATTTAGAAACAGAATTAGAGATTTTTATTCTGTGCCATAAAATGCTAAATCACCCTAATTTCAGAGGTTCAGTTGAGGATTTACTGAAAAGGTCAGAAGGTTACCTGTTTGCTGCTTGAGATAAAAAATGCTGTAATTTTCCTCTTAAGACAGCAAGCTAAGCAGCAGTTTTGTTAAAAATAAATAGAAAAAAACAGTATGGGAAGTTTTAATGGCATTCTGACATTTTCTCAAATTCAGTTTCTGAAGATAAAAATATGGTACGAAATCTTTACCTTCCCTAATGCCTAGTAACTACTAATCATCCCACATTCCTGCAGTCGATTAAGAGCAAATTCCTTTTAATGCCACTTCAACTATTTAATTACTGTAAACCCACTGATGTTCTATTAGAGATAAAGTACTAAGTCTGACTTGTAACATGGGAGAAAATGACACAAGTAGCCATTTCAAACTACCATTTTCTTTTAAATGTTCTGCTTATCTGTACTGTACAAGTGCCCATTAAAAGGAGAAAGACAAGCTGATCTCCACTATGAAGTTAAGCAAGCAGATGGCAGATGCTCAAACTAGCAAAAATTTCAAAAAGTAAGCTAGGTTAGACTATGGTAGATGAGTGGTATTGTCATGAAGTTTATGTAGTTGATAATGCTGTGACTGGATTTTGTTTTGGCACTAAAGAACACGGTTCATTTAGGAAAACAAAGACCATCTTTCATGAATTTAAACTTGCTTCCTTGTCTTTAGAGTTGTTTAAGTGCAGATACTTCAGAAAGGTTTAATCCTTTATCTTAGATCTTCAGCTATTAAAAAGCTTCTGTTTGCCAGTTCAAACAACCTCTTGCTTAAATACAGTTTTTCCACTCCTCAGGAATACTGTTCAGTATTGCTGCTTAGTTCTGTGATCTACAGGACCTTTGTTGGAGGTGTTAATCCTTTTTCACATGAGAGACTGAGAAATGTTCTTTCAGAGAAGTGTTATATTACTTTTTTTCACATCAAAGGAGCCCAACTTTTTCCTCATTGTGACTTGCAGCAAAGCAAGAGGAAATCTGGAAATATAATAATTTACTTTGTATGGAACTCAGATGAAGCTTCTTTAGCTTAACAATCCTTTTACCTTCTGTGCTTTGAAAAGTGACTTTGCTTGAAGACTACATGACTAAAACAACAAAATAATTAACCAAAAAAGTTTCTTTATCCTTCTGGAAAATGCATGATGCAACATAGTAAAAACAAAGTCCTGCAGTTCAGGATAAACATATAACTACCAGAGAGGATTTAATTGTGAGACAGTAGAAACTTAATGACTTTACAGACTATAGGGACAAGTCCCAGTCCCAAAGATCTTAACTGTAACATCCAGCGTGAAGATGAATATTAAAATAAACCAAAACATTTGTATTTCAGAACACAACGTGGTGGCCTCATTTGTTTTGTTTTCTTTAATCTTCACCCCATGTACTTCTTTCCTGTGAGGCCTTGACGGAAAAGCAACCTTTTACAGGCTACTTGGACGGAGTGTACTTAAAACATGGACTTGTGTGAAAAGATGGTGTGGTGGACAGGCCAGAAGTGGTGACCCTTGCCAACAGCATGCTGACATGTGAGAGGACACAAAGATGGCAGCAAATACAGAGGCAGTGACAGAGAGCTGTATTATTAGAAGCCTACAAAATCTACCTACATATTTAACAAAAGGCTGGTTTGTGAGATTTAATCTATTATAACCCAAACATTTTCTAATTCCCTTTCTCTGCTTCCTTCTGCTCCAGTGACAAAGCTTTGAAATATAAATCAATTTGGAATACAGGAAAAAGATCACCAAAAAGTCTGAGACGCGGTTTGTGCAATCTCTTATTTTCCACATATTTAATTATTTTAAACCTACTATGACTACAATTCTATGAATCAAATCTCATCTTCATGCATTCCTTCTAGAAAATAAAAACATTTCACAACAAAGATGTAGACAGACATATGCTTTTTCTCCTTCTCACTGAACCGAGGTACTTGCTAATTTAAGCTCATTACATGTTTAAATGGCCCTATGACAGGCTTAAAGCTAACAGTCACAAATTAAACTTGAAGTGGTAATCACCTGCATTTAGACCAACATGAGAGAACAAATTCAAGGCAAATTAAAAATTCTCTCAATAGAAAAAGTTAAACTGTTATTATTATATTCCTGTTTCATGATTGTCTATATTCTCCTGATATGATGGAGCCTTCCCCAGCTGGATGTCAGAGGATGATACTAGATGTAATGCTAAAAAGCTATCAAAGGAGACTTTTCCTTTCCTTTTCATGTCTTTTCTCCAATTCTGCCACTGTCAGTATTCGCTGCTTTGTTGTACACTTAAGCTGCAAAACAGTGAACGCCACGGTTCTTGTCAGTAATTTTTTAGTATCTGCCAAATGTATCTCCTCCACATTTCTCCTTTCTCCTGTTTACCATAACATCTCTTTTTCTGTAATGCACTGCAAGCCAGTGAGCTGAGTGGTTTACTGCCAGGAAGGCTATGAGTCCTAGTAAACTGTAATAATTTGGAATATGATCACTCCCCTGATCACAAGGAATTACTACAGATTGATGTACAGGACAGCTACAGGCACACGCCTGCAAACGCTGCAGCACAACTGTTGCGATGTTCCCACTCTTATCTCCAAAACCAACCTGGAAGGGACATTCTCAATAATTGATGTGTTTGGCTTATTATTATTATAGGTCCCAAGCACAGATACAGGGGATCAGTCATTGTAACCTGATGCAATGCCAGGCATAACTATGGGTGCCCTCAAAGTTTCCTACAGCATCTAGGATATTGCTTTTCATTACAACGGAATTTCCCCAGGTAGTTGCTTGGTCTAGACTGTGAGATGTCTAATATGCATTTAGTGATATGGAAGGCCCTTACAACCCTAAAGCCACACTGCATCCTGCCTGACACAATTCTATTTCCTTCTGTCATTCTTCCACTTCCACTGATGGTTCTACATTTGTGCAGCACTCTTTTTATTAATTTTTGGAGTGTTATGAAAATGAAAATCAGTTCCACTTACATTCTGTTCAGCTATTTCAACGGGTGCACATTAATAGCCCAAACTAGGAGAAACACCTAACCTGCTTAAATTTTTCATGCTAATCTCCAGAAATGTTTATCATGATTAACCAAGCAGCTTCTTTAATATAATTTGGAGGCTTTTCCTTTTTTTTTTAAATATTTATAAGAAAATTTGTCCTGCATAGTACTGATTGTATTGTTATACAATAACTTGCTGCTAAAATCCTGCATACCACTTATAAGAAGAAGGGTCTGATTAGACAAAGCTGAAAATACGTTAAGAAATAGGCTTTGCTCTAACAGTGCTCATAGGTTTTTAAGCACTGCACAACTTCAGTGTGTGGGAGACTAAAAAAGTATTTGAAAGTGAGTCCACACAAAATTTTCCTGAAGGAGGATCTTCCTCGAGAAAAGGAAGGAATGAGGCAGTTGAACCATTCAAATTGCTCAACTCTTTCTGTTTGCCTCTGAAGCTAATGATCTTCCTTCCCTCACTTACCAGAACTATCCTATAAGGCTGTAGTGCACGAACTAGACTCAGTTTTATAAGGAAAGTCAAGTCTTTACTTTTCTGAAACCTTCAACAGTACTGATTTCCAAATCACTTGGGGACTCAGTGGGAATAGCTTCCTATTTTTAGATCGCCATCTTGAAAATACAATCAGGAAAAATGTTTCAATGCTTATCAGAAGAGTTTCTCTTCCTTAATAACAGAAACAACTGAAGTATTTATTGAGAATACAGAGTTTCAAGAACCAGTTTTGTGTCTATGGAAAGAGTGTGAATTACAAGTCATCTTGGAGAGAGGTGGATGTACTGAGAAAGGCTATGTTGACTATTCTTATAGATAACAAACAAACTTGAGGAAACATCTGGCAACAGCTGGCATTGTGATCAGCGACTGCCTTTTGCACCCATTTTACCTCCTCTGACTGGCAGGTTTGCTGTAGGTAGATGTCCTGATCACCCAACCTGGATGCTACAGAAATGTGGATTACCGTGGTTAGCTCTGCATCTCACGATAGGGATACAGCCTTTCCCTTCAGTTACACCTGGCCATCTCATTGCCTCTCACATTTACATGCTCTCACAGCCCCAGAAGGTCATAAAAGAGCTCAGGTTTGACTTCAGGCATCCCATGCGACTGTAGAAGTGATCAGTGGCAAGAAATATCATAAAAATGCCACATTCCATAAGAATCACTTCTTACTTGTGCCTGGGGTCAATTGTAAACAACCATTCTTCATACGTCTTCCAATCACACAAGCACTGAATACGCTGGAGGTGCTTCTGTTGAAGCATCCCTTAAGAGAGCTTCAGAGCGGGATACTCCTCTGTACTGGTGACAAATGTTGCAGTTTCATCTCTTGTCACTGGCTCAGATCTACCCATGGATGTTGTGCAAGTACCAGATCTCTGTGACCCCAGAGCATATTTGCTCACACAGTTCTTTGGTTCTGGTCCGAGGACACAGGATCAGCACACCAAGTGAATCAGCACAAGATCAAACCCAACGTGATGCTGGGAGTGGAGTGGGACTGTGCCAAAGTGCTGAAAGGGAGGCCTTCAGGGAGCTCCTCCTAACAAAAAACACTCTCTCCCATGTGTCTTCTGAAAAGAGAACACTGCTCACAAAAAAGGTTTGCAAGATGCCCCTTAGGTAATGCATCACCATTTGATGCATTACTGCAAAGTTCATTGACTACAACTAGCTTTAATATTAGCATTTCAAATCTAAACAGTGTCCTCCATTACCTCCTCAGCTCCCTCCCTCCCTCTGCTCTCCACACAGACCTAGCATAGATCCTGGTGTCACCAGATGCCAGAGGTTGCTGTGCTTTGCACTCGGTGTTCTGCTTCCAGTTCCTCACAAGTCAAAGCAAGAAGTTTTTTGTTCCAGTAGTTATTAAGACAGGATCACAAGGGATGTACGGGCTGCACTGGAAAGGATTTGGTAATACCAACCTCTTTGCCTCCCCATCACTTCTGACAAGAGACCAAGCAATGGTCTCAAACCAAAATAAGAGCTAAAAATGAAACAAGATTACAACACTCAGGTAATAGCACAGCACACAGACCAAGGCAGAAAGTCACACTGCGAATGCTACAGATCTCGATTTTCCAAGTGTACAGAATGATGAGACATGTCAAAACCTGCCCCACACCGACACCAGTGGGAACAGAACAGGCTTTTAAGCTGGTTACAGTCACACTGTTTTCAGTCACTTCCTTCTTAAACACCCTTTCACATCTTCTAACTCTGAGATTCAGAAGATGACCTGAGACCCATTTTTTATTCATTAGGGTCAAAGGGAGTTCACTTCAGCAGATATGGAAATAGGTTTTTGATTTTCATCTTCCTCTTACCATTAAAACTTGAGAACTACATGTCACCAAGCAGCTTCCTAGGAGGTATTAATTTTCAGGTTTTGGTTTGAAGATCCAGAAGTGCTCCAGATAATGCACCAGGTGTATTTTTAAAAACACTTTCCCTTTCTTTCTGCTCTCTGCTGGTGCACACCTATTTGTGTTCCTGATCTGCTTCCCTTTCATACCATCGTTCTGAGCTATCTACCTGCAGTCTTGTCTTTAGAGCAGAATGTCTGCACAGACCTGCAAACATCCCATTTCATCTCTCATCTTTTCTGCCCATTCAGAATCTCTCCAATCTCTCTCTTGATAACCCACTGACAAATCTATCACCTAAACCCAAATCCTCACTTAGAAAAAAAACTCCAACCAAACCTCAAAACCCTGTTCTTGTTTAAAATGGGCAACGACTGTATTTTCCAGATTCAAAGATCAACTGAGAGTTGTTTTTGCCAATACTTCTCTGTTTCAGAAACATCATTGCTAAATTAGGTGAACTTAACAAAAAGAAAAGGTTATAGCTTTTTATCACTACATTCATAAAAGATCTGAACCAATCACTGGAAAGATACATGATGATACTATGTATGTATAGCAGGCATACAGAACATGAATTAATTTTCATCAAATGAGTACCTTACCTTTTTGCCCATGACGACTGCTAAATTTATCTCCAATTTCTGGACGTCTGGTTTGCCTTAGCAACATTTTGATCAAGAAAGCATCCTCTGCATTTGATGAAATCATTACCTTTTCAATATAAGAATCAGTGGCACCTTTGTAGCTAGTAAAAGAAGCCAAAACACACGTTACAGACAACTATCAGTGTATTGGTAAGCTCCTGACCAAACTGTAATCTTTATGGAACACATATCGGGAGAAAAGATTTTATATATATATATATATAAAATCTTATATATAATATATTATAATAAACTTATATATATTATAATAAACTTATAAGTTTACATATAAGTTCCAGAGTACGACATGTTTCTGGAAAAGAAAAGCTTTAAGAGCTATAATAGAAACTAAGTGAGAATTAAGCTCAAGTTGTAAAGAACAAGGTATATTTTTTTTCACATAGGCTCTTCTTGACAGCAAAAGCTTCCTCATACATACTGCAAATTTCGTGATCTTCAATTAAACAAACAAAAGCCAAATATAATTATAGTTGAAGAACGGAATATTTTAGAATTGAGTTATTTTCATCTTTCCTTCACGTAACCTGCCCGGCTCCGAAGTTATAGTGCAACATACGTTACTGGCACGTCTTTGTACTGCGGCTGCTGAGGCACACTGCTTCCTTCCAGAGGTGTTTGGGTCACAGTTGGCATAGATTTGTTCACAAGGACTTGTTTATTTTCTACTTTTTCACCTACGAAGAACAAGAAGAAAAAACACCGTAAAAAGGTATCTGTCTACCTGTGGCAGAAATACATTTTAAGCTTTAAAAAAAGAAAAAAAAAAGCTGAAAGACAAACTGGGAGGAACATGCCCAAGAAGCATGTCCTGTTATTTTATTAAATGCTGAATAGTAAGGGAATCACTAAACCAGCTTTCTTCGGTAAACCAAAGCAGAACAGCTTGCATGCTGGATGTACTATGAGAACAGCTATTCAACGTACCCTGGGACAAAATACTGCACAGAAGCATCTGAAGTCATCTGCTCCAAGTATGGAGACAATTAACAGGGAACACTTTAACTGACAAATTGTAGAAATTCACACCTAAATTTGGGACTGCCCATCATTGCACAATGAGCTGTGCAAGACTCCTCACAGTCTCTCCTTGCATTTACATATTTCTGTTGATTCTGATGTCATACATAGCTTTTCCCTTCTCCATTCCCTTATCCTGCCCTTTACATTGAAAACCAGAGAAGCAAAATGCCCAGTGATACAACTGCACACCAAGTACCTCCCTCTCACCTCCTCCACTAAATCACACTGAACTTCAGCCTGTCTCTTCTGTCCACATGAACTATCTCAAATAGGTTTTTACCTACATGCTGAGAACAGCCTCAGTCTGGAGTGCAGCCCAGTCCTATCTATCCTAATACTTCAGAAGATTCTTGCCTTTTTTTCTTTTAATTAACTTTGAAAGCTCCATTGTGATGTGTTAAAGAGCAAAACTGACCCAACTGTGTTATTATAATGGAATTAAGTTTAGTGCCCTTTAAAACACCGTTGTTACTAGATCTGAGCAGATCTATTAAGCCATTTTCCAAAGGATGACAATATGGGCAGATCCTTTCTCAAATCCATCACTATTGGAAAGTTATGCACCTATCTTTGTATTTCTATTCACTTATTTTCTTGTCTCTCTCCAAACATCTTTCTAAAGTATTAAAACCACAAGGTTTTACTTCCTCAAACAACTGACACCTTGGCTAGGAGATTCTGATGCATGAAATCAAAATAGTAAAGAATCTATCTGTATCCTTAAGAAAACAACAGTACATGACAGATAAACAGGAAAAAACTACCGTATTAAAAGCTTGCCAGTTTAGTACTGTAAGAATACAAATTCTAATGCTTCAGTAGGTTCACATTATTAAAGACTCACTCTTCTACTTCAGTATAAAGCTCCTTTTTTTCATGCACAAAAAAACCCCCCATGACTGGTGACATGCTGCTTTCAGGAACTAACTTTTTTTATTTTCCATTCCAATACTGTCACCTTCAAGACAAAAAAACTGCCCAAACACCAAGTATAAAACAAGGTGCACCAGAAATACAGACAGATCATTAACTTCCACTTAGACTAAGAGTGAACAAGCAGTTAGAGCCACCTGGAGAGCAGATACCATCAGCATCTAAAATCTCATGGCGCCAGATTGGTTTCCGGGTGGCTGCATCCAGCATCGGCCCCATCACTTTATCGAACGTCTGGTTTGTGTAACGCTTCAGGGTACACTTGGCATTCTTGTACACAAGACACCTTCCAAAACCTAGAATGGAATACAAACTCATCTGCCCAGGAGCTCAAAGATCCTTTAAAATACATCATCAGAATAAAACATGATCCACCCGCTGAGCTACAGAATATGAAATATTTTTTGTTGGTCAGATTATTCATTGGCTTGAATATGCATAACATTGTACATGGATACCTCGTGGTGCAAGATTTAAATATCAGATCATGTAGGCTACTTTTCTTAGACACTGGACTACAGTCCAGTTCTGAACTGTGCTAATCTGCTTCTGTGTCTCTGCACACACACGGACACATCATTTCTCTTGAAATCACTGAATCTATTGAATCATTTTGGTGGTCCCCAGGCAGATGTAACACAGGAGAATAGATTGTTACAGGATGAGAGGAACACCTTTCCCTTTCATGGGTTCTAAGAAATCTGAACTTTTATTCATGTTTGTGGCTAGCATAAGCTAGTCAATCAGGAAAGTACTAACTGAGTGTTTACTATAATCATCCCATTACTCTTTTTTCCCTCAGCTGAAAGAATTCTGAATTACATATACTGTTATAAAGTAACTGGGTTTTGGGCTTTAGATGAGAGAACTAGCATCTTTGGAATTTCTCTCCAAATACAGCAACTAACCACCATACTAAAGCCTTTAATCACATTTAGAATTACAGAGAGCCAAGAGCAAAGCTTTCCAATAATCCTGCATTATTTTAGTCCATCTGAAAGATGCTTGTGGCCACATACAGTACATCTATATCTTCAGATTATGTCAAGTGACTCCTGACAAGCACCACAGCTCTCCCTGTAAATGTTACCAGTCTACCAGAAAAGAAAACATTCAGTTTTAAATCACGCCTGTTGTTATTTTAGAAAAGGAGGCATAAATTAAATGCAGCAGACATTAATGCCAAAGATACATGTCTAGGAATACTATTATTGCTGCCTAGCAACTAGGAGGAAGGGA
>VZRN01001507.1:1078770-1127519 GCA_013397935.1 Dasyornis broadbenti | reverse complement strand
GGGGGGGAATAAAGTGATGGAAGAATCTGATTTTGGCCACCCGAAACTAAAACCAATTTGATCACTGCACTACGCCTGCTCTCAAAGGAATTTATTTAGAAAAGGGAGAGAAAGAGACTAAGTTTTCAGGCAACTCTCCTCCAGCCCTCAGCAGCATTAACATGAAGTGCTGAAGAAGTGTGGAGAGAGTGAGACAGGCTAGACCTGCACAAACCTGGGTCTCTTCCCTCTGGTGCTTATGAACTTTTACTTAAAAAACACTGTACCGCAGAGTTGGTATTTTTTTTAGGAAGCAGGTCATTAATTCAGCTCTGAAAAACCACTACATTACTTTGGTTCAGACAATACTATTATTTTCTCTCAGAAAGTAGGCAATACTGCTACTGCCCCCTCAGAGCACCAAGTTCACAACAACATAAACTGCATCGGGTTCTATTCCTTTCCTAAATACAGTCACGAGTCTAATTTCATCTATTGCTTTCGTAACTGGTGGAAATAATGAGACCTCTCTGTTAGTAATGAACAAAGGTTCAGGTAACCATCTAAAAAGCAAGCCCAACAGAACAGATTAACTCATGCCTTATGCTTTTTTCAAACTAAGTATTTACACTTTTTTCTTTGAGGTCAGAAGTTAGCCATTTTTTCTTATAATATCCAGGCTCAGAAGTTTATGTGCATGTTGGCAACTTCACCGCACTATTGTATGCATGGAATTACAATCAATAATCATACAGAAAACAAACAAAAGCATTCAAAGCAGTTTTGGAATTCAATTTCTTCACTTTTAAGATCTAATACTCATAACTGCAATGAAAGTTATTACCAGGTAACACTATGAGAAAACAAGTTTATTAGAATATATATTGAAACACACACTGGAGAAGTGGGAAAGAGTTGATGGATCTTACCTCTGTCCAAAGAGGCCTTATTTAAGACAAGAGCATCTTCAATATCATAGCCACTGTAGCTCATCACAGCGACTGTGGCATTCTGTCCTGCAGGGAGTTTCTCAAAATCTATCAGTTCTATTGTTTTAGTTTTTACCATTGGCTTTTGTGGATAGGCTAGGAGATACATCAGAGTATCTATCCTGTTTCTTTGATTGTATCCAATAGTACCTGCATGTAAAAGAAAAGCAAAAGCAGTGAACATTAGCCAGTTTTCTAGAAACGTTCTGCCTAAAAAATTACCAAAATGCAAATTAACTGAAATCACATTAAAAAAAAATAATAAAAGAGTCCAAGCCAAAAGAACATTACATTATTATATTTAAATAAATATGTAAGTAATTTCTTAATTGAAGCTCCCAGAAAGAATTATTTATTTTTTTTTCTTGAACAGAGAAAACCTAAGCATCAATATAAAAAGAACAATAACAGAAGAAATAAAACCCATTTGACTGAATGCAAATATGACACGTTTTTTAAAATCACAACACTGGATCCTTCAAGTATGGAGTTTGCTTTTAACGTTCTCATAGCCACTGGGTTTGGTTTTTTTGTGTTCAACTTGTGTTGAACTCCACAAAGTGTCATGGGAATAAACAGAAAGACTATCACTGAGTTCAAGAGAAACTGTGGATCAAGCACTTCATTTTCAACATTATATTTCCTTCCTTTTTTGGGCAATAATTAGTTCAACAGCAGCCTGTGTTAGAATGTGACAAAGTATTAACAAAGCATACCACTAGGAGCAGCCAAGACTGATTTACTTTCTGAAATTAGAAGCATCATGGATAGAAAGACTACAGTAGAAGTCCACTCATAATATATGTCTTTTTACATGAAATTAATTTTAAATTTACAGTTCAGAATTCAATCCTTTGTATAGACCTCCCAGCTTGATACTGAAATTTTTGGCCCTGTCCCATCAGAATGCCAAAGTGTCTCCTGAAATCTGAGGAAAAAATAATTAACACCCAGCAGGGAAATATAAACCGTTGTGTAGCAGAACAAAAGGTAAGGCAATCATATGTTATTGGAGTTTGCTGTACCAGGACTATGCTGTGTCTCTAAGCAATTAAGAAATTACAGTCTGAAAAGTTAACATTTTAAAGTTTTAAGTGCTATATATTCTGCAGTACTTGTGCTTAGGATGTAAGTCTTTCAAAACCTTTCCATTTTCTCCTGCAATTCCAAAGTCCGGCTGCTTTCTTGGAGAAGTCAAAGCAGTCTGTGTAACAAAGACTTCACATGGCCAGAAAGCACATCTGAACACAAATCTGCTCACTGAGGAGGTCAGCTTCACATTTTAGATGCGTCTACTTGCAATTCCCATTTACACAAAACGTCTAGAAAATCAGACTCTAAACCCAGGCATTTCCAAAGACCTATCCTATCCTTGGCTCTAAGCTCTCTTCCCTAAACCACAAGAGGTCCACCCTTCCCAAGGACAAGAATGGAGAGAGAGCTCAACAGCTGCTGTCTGAAAATGAACTGCTAGAGCTGGCCTGGATTTTCCCCAGTTCTAGAAAGTAAATTCAATGACATGGGCACAGCATTTTCAAATGGCAAGAAAAATCTGGTAGAGCTGACAGGCTTTACTTGTCTCTTACTTTTCAGCAGTTGCTTTCCTGTTGCTTTTTCTTGGATAAGGAAATAAATCATCTTTGAACAGTATTTTTCTCTCCAGGAAGACACAAGCTGGTACGGCCTGGATTCCTCAACACTGAAGACCTTTGCAGTCGCACCTGCATGGCCCACACCTGAAGGCCCCACCTATTTCTGATACTCTCTTAGAATTCAGTTAGATATTGCTCCCATTGTACTCTTGACTCAAACCTCTTGGTTTTCCCAGTATACAGATAGGAAAATGCAATTCCAAATTAAAAACTTAAGGGGTTTAGACCATTTTCCCCCCTCTGCATCTAGAATGAATACTTTGTGTGCTTTCAGGATAGGCTGTCTGCTGTGAAGCCCAGCTTAAATGTTTCAGAGTACCTCTTCCTGATGTTGAGAGAAATCTTTTCACGGCAAAGTCATGCTAAACTTAACTTTCAAAATGCTTGCAATTTTTTTCTCCTCTGAGATGCTTATATGCTGTACCTGCTATGGTTCACTGGTTAGGGATGCTAAGATAGGATGAAGTCTGGAGCACCAGTTTTATCCACCTTTTACACCTTAAGGGCATCCTTTACACCCTAGCAACAATCTGTGGAATTTCCCTATATATCAAGGATTTCAGACAACACTTTTACATATTTCAGGTAATGCAAATGATTTCTCTTGAGATGTTTCACATATTTGAAAACTGGCATTTTCATCAGAGGTTCAGATAAGCCTAACAGAACTGCTACTGTCCAAGAGCCTTGAGCGACCGACATTACTGAGATTTTGAGCCTCAATAATAAACTCTATTCAGGCTATTCTTCAGGAGTTGAATGCTGTATCACATGGAAAACATATACATACATATCAATGACAGATACCCTAGCAGGAAAGAGACTGGTTAGAGAATGATTCAAGAGTACAAATGAAATAAATTAGCCAAAAAGCATGCCATGTATCAGCAATATTATTCCTACTTGCTAGGATTTAATGGTTATACAAATAATGCTTTCTCTAAACTGGGCCAACAAACCACAGCCTTAAATCACAATCTGCTTATTTAAAATAAAGCAGCAACCTTCTTGTGCAGACTGGAGTGCTGGGATGAGCCCTCTGTGTGAGCGCTGAAATGAAGGAAGTCACTGGCTTTATTTCTGTTTTCTCTCTGAAAGAACAGAGCCCTTGTTTGCTCCAGCCAAACAACCAAGCAAAAGTAAAGTATAATTACAGTTCACCATAACAAACCCTGCACACAATGACTCGCATTTATAATTACCCCAACAGCAAGAACCAATTTTTTTCATTGGTAATTAGCCCTGGTTAAAGCAAAACACACAAGGTTGACCTGGATACAACAAAGGTAATTTTTTTGCTTTTCTCAGCACTTGATATATTGTGAAAGCACGTGTGCATTCCCTCCCTTTCTTCCATTTCCTGACGGGTTTTTTTTTTAAGTATCATTTGAGTATTCTTTAGTGTGAAATAATCACTATAAAAACACTTTCTACTGATATTTAGCATAAATGAGGCCTTGTTATTCTGATGGCCAAAGTTTAGAGAACTCACCAGAACAAACAGCCAGCTAAAATAAGCATTAATCCAATTCTCTGGCATATCACTTACAACATTAAACTGTACAATCAAAATTAACACGGATACAGAAATCAATCTACTTGAGCCAAAAGGGCTATTACTTCACGTGCCAAGAAAAGAATTGCTGTAGTTCTGTATTTCACCCATTTTCACCATGGATTTTCTATGATTCTGTCTTTTTATATGAGCACAAAGCAAGAGAGGAAGACGTAGAGTTTTTAAATGCTGTGATAAACCTTGTGGAGGGGGCTCCAACTCAGCTCAGACAGATTGTCACAGTACAGGCATTAAGTGATCTGGATGTTAGGTGTTAGAAATACTCCTTTCACAGTAGAAAGATTAGGGAGTGAGTTTAAAAGATTACGGGTAAATTGGTGGGGAAGTAGTTCTGCTCATTTCTGCTGCAGCACTTCTGTGCCTACTCCCAGGGAGAGCAGAGAAGCCCAAATAAGCTTGTGTCGCAGAGCAGAAAGTGCAGTGGGCGAACAGAGCTGTGGCCACAATGCACCCAGATCCAGCTGCAAAGACCATCAACACCTGGTTTTGCTTTCGAGGTTTGTTTAGATTCTCTGCCTCTAGGCTAGCTGTACAAATTTTGGGAGGACTCTGGCTCCCAGTCCACCAGAGTTTTCACAATTGTCAAAACCCCCCACCACTCAGTTCCTTGAAGCGTAGCTATCTTCTCAACTCAACTTTAACATACTCAGCTGGCTACAGTACAAGCCAGAACAGTACGGAAAGTGCTTTACTACTTCACTGAAGCAAAGCAGAAAGTACATGATACAGTAAGAGGGTTTCTTTTTGTAGTATCAAAATCGTTGCTTCATCATAAGCTTCTACAACAAAGCTCTCACCCACCTACCTCTGTCCCCTCAAATACTTCCTTTTCCTTCAGAGGTTAAAGTAATAATCAACACCCAAGCTCTCCTCTCCTTAGCCAAGGCTTGTGTTATGTCATTTGGGTTGAAACTGCAGTGCACAGTTGGGCTGCAAGTGCACAGCTTGCTTTGTGTACCCACACCACCACTTGCACAGCAGCACTTGTGCATGTGCAACATGGTGGATTACTGGCAGGAAAACACATATATTTTCATTTCTCATATTAGGCTTATACACAGTCACAGAGGGACAACGTGTAAAAGTGACTGATTTTCTATGTCTTAACGGAATTAAAAAGCTCAGTTTAGAACAGTATCTCTAACTGTAGAAGCCTTTGATCCTAAGCATTACTTTACCAATACATGAACTGCAAATAGTACAGGCTCTTGTATTTTCATCTTAAATACTTCTGAGATTTTAAGCTACAAGTGTTAACCCTGCGCTGAAATGTCAACGTTCAACTGAGGTCCTTGCAGCTGCTGTTGTATTTGCTACCTAACTTCCTCTCAGCCTCACAGTTCAACCTGCAACATATGGCAAATTATCTATGCCAAAAGTGAAGGATTTCATTTCAATTTAATTTTACTGAAATCCAGTTTGGTCACTAAGGGCAGCCCTAGTCCTCCAACAAGATGACTCAGCTACCAATGAAAGTGAAGTATTTCTCACAACATGTAATGCTATCCTGAAGAAACAGTATTTCAGGACCTAACACTTGTCAGGGACACTGGATTACAGACCCCATTGCAATCTCCGATGTCCACTCTCCATTCACTTGTGCTTTCACACCTTTCCCTAGCTTGATGTTGCTTAAAAACACAGACTTAAAAAAGAAAAGACTGTCCAAAGCTGCTGGCACAGCCCTGTGATGTGACCCGAGGGGCTGGGTCAGTGTGGACAAGCACACGGCTCTCCTTTCCCAGCCTGAACCCCGGGGCTCCCTCCACTGCCCCAGGTTTTGACAGTCGAGGGAGTGACACAGAGGACTTGGACATGAGACTTTCCGCATGGCAGTGCTGGACGAGGAGCTGCTCTGCAGTTTCAGTGTGGGGAAAGAAAGCACAAAAGGTAGATGGTTACTTAAAGGTTGAGGTTTGAAGCACTACATCACATCTCTTCACAAAAACAAACAGAAAAAAACACATGCAATGTTTCAGGAACATCCTCTAGGTCTCATTTGATCAGTAAGTGTAGAGAAAAATCTTCTCTGCCCCTACGTATTTGCCACTTACAGTGGCTTTTTTTAAAGCAGTTTTTACAAATAGCTTCAGGTGTTTGCAGATACTTCAGAGAGAGAAAAATACAGCTCAAGTCATGTGCCAACTTTTAAAATTTACTTTTATCTAGCTGCTTATTCTTTGAGTCAGGTGTTTTGTCATAACAAACTGAAACAAAGGCTTTTTTTATTACTCAAGATATTCAATGGCTTTTGTGTTCCCAGCGTCAGCAGGAACGTCAGAGGATTGTATCCAAGGAGCTAAATGTGCAAGACCTAGGGTCAAAGCAGCTGAATACACCAACCTCAGAAAACACAGACAATGAATTGCAAATGACACTCAAAACAAAACGGGGAAAAAACCTTCACACAGAAAACTACAAAAGAACTCCACAGATACTGAATTGGCTTTCTGTACACACTGATCCTGCTTAACTGTGTGTGGTAACTAACCAAACCTTCTGAGACTAATAGTCATAAAATAGAGACTCAGGGGTGGGGGAAAGATAATGGGATGGGGGAGAACTGTAAGGAAAAAGATTGCACTGCTCCACTTTCCACCCACCCACCACCTTTTTCAAAATTTAAACACAGAACATGCATCTTGCTATTTTCTGCTGTTTTGATGCATTTAACATGACAGTTCAGCATAAGGCAGTTACTTTGCCATTCATTCTGCTGGAGAAGTCTCACAAAAGGTGCAGTATTTCAGCTTTGAACACACAGCACAAAATAAATGGTTTAGTAAACCTATCTGAAGTGGCAGTATCTTCATGACACAGAGTCGTGCTACTGTAGCTCCCAACTTGCTAGCATCAATCCAAGGCATGAAAATGGCATGTGGAGCAGCAGTCTGAATGCAGCTGAATTGATGTACAAATGCTCAGACTCCTCTGCCTTGATCACAGGCCAGACACTTGGGTGCTTTAATGTTGCTTTAGCTGAGCATTAAAGAAAGGATTAGAACTTAACTGCTGTCAATTACCCCCAACAGCAAATTTCCAAAACGGCTGGGTTTTAATGGTTAGATATGACACTGTCAAATGAAAAAATCAGTGATCTGAAAATTCATTTTCTTACAGTCACTTTGCAGGACAAAGACTTGCCCACTTCATCAAAAGCCCAAAATCTAAACTGTGGCTGTGGAAAGTGTTCAAATAACTAACCACTCTCACTCTTGATCCTTGTTACTCTCTGCTTCAATGTTAACTACTGATATATTTATTTTTAGGACACTTACTCAACCAGTCAAGGAAATGCTCCTCAATCTGTGCTCTGGCTCTTTGTGAGAACACTTTTTAACTCTTTTTTGTCTGGAAACACAGTACATTGCAGCATAAGGAGAAAAAAAAACCCACTCTGCCAATCCTGGAGAAAAGTTGGAAGTCATGATGATTACCAATAAAACCCAACAGAAAAAGCAAGAGTGTCCCAGTTTATTCAAATTTTCTTTTAAATGTTAAGAACTGCAGATATGGACTTCATCAAGTAAAACCGACTGGTACGTTTTTCACATTAATTTTTTCAACTTTCAGAGGTAAATTCTTTTTTACTCAAAGCTAAAGAAGTGCTCTTTGACTTTTCCTAGCGAAGCTTTTATGTGAACCGAGAAAGAAAGAATTTCTCTGTCACTTCTGCTACATAGCTTCAAAACCTACATAACACTTCACAGAGGAATAAAAAACGAGCTCTTACCCATGGCTTGTTTCCCCATGGCACACTGATAAGTGTTTCTTGGTGACTGGTTGTGGTGAGGGTATGGAATCAGCCCCGCACAGACACCCAGAAGCGTGAAAGGCTCAATCTCCAAATGGGTTGTATCTCTTAAAAGAAAGAGTAACAATTACAGCAGGCTTGTGAGCAAACAACTTCAGTAGAATTTCTTCAATTTAGCAGTATTTTGTAACACTTCAAATCCAGTTCTGTTCAGGAGTTCTGAAAGGCAGTAGGACCTCAAAACACGGATTCACTGCAGGATTTTTATGACAAAACCCCAACAACTTTCTTTTGGCTTGAAGTGTTTCCACATGAAAAGAAATGAAGGAGAAATAAATCAGGGTTTATGAAATTCCATAATGGCAGAAAAGGCTCCAGATAACAACAACCTGAGGGAGCTCACTAAGACAATAAAACATCAGTTTATACAGTAATACCCAAAAAGCCTCAAGGAGTATCTTCTCGTGTAATGAGAGCCCTCCACATCAAATTGCTAATCTCAGAGATCCAGAAATCCACTGGGGAGATGGAAGAAGTAAGAGCAAGACAGATTCAGGTATTAAAAAAACTATTTTAGTTTTCCAAGGTCAGCTACATCACTTAAAGAGAAAACATCTGTCTCCAAACCAGATCCAGTGCCACAGATACATGATATAATACAACACTATTGGAAAAGCTCTGCAAGTATTTTGGAAGTGATTATGTTGTTAAGAGACAGTACTGATGAGAAGTAAAAAGACAGGGAAAATGAGTAAAGACTGTGAGAGTCAATTTTTTCTACCTGGCATTAGCTTCAGAAGTCCATGCTCAATAAAGACAAATTATAGCATGGATTGGGATGCAAGTGGAGAGACTAACAACTAAGGATGAAGTGTACAATAAAGCTTGGCTGGAGCAGATATGAATTTAAATCAAGGTAAGTAATTAGGAAATGGTGAATCATGAAATACAGATAATTATAACTAATCCTACTCAAAGCCTATCTTTCATGTCCTGGATGTATTACACAGAGGTTTGGTTTAGGCATACATTGCTTCTCCCAGACATCTAAACCCAGCGCATTCTCAAAATCTCATGTTTAACGACTTTTGACATCTTTTTGACTTCTCTTGGAAGTCTTTTGGAAGACTTTCTTTTAATTATTTAAATAAATTAATTTGATTACTAAACTTTAGGACCTTGCCAAGGAAGTGATTGAAAAATCTTTATTATGGGAATGCTCAAAAGACAGCCAAGCACCATAAGCTCACAAAGGCTAAGGAATTACCCACAAGCAGATACAGACTGAAGACAAGTGCCAGCACAAAATTACATAAACAATATATGCACTACTGGAAGAATAATGAAATCTGAAAGGTGAAAAAAAAAATCTGGAAATCCTGAGGAGAAAGCCAACAAAGCTATCTATCAGTCCTAGAAATCTTTATAAATCACTAATATGCCTGAGCAACTTAAAAATCACCTGCTGGCCAGAGGACAGCCCCTATTTTTCTCCACTTGATAAAAAGCAGCTATGTTAACTAAAGCCTGTCTTCAGAAAGTAATAATGGTAGAATCCAAACTGCAGTCAAGCAACTGCAAAATGATCGTGAGAGCCAGCAGCAAACTTAGAGCAGAGACTGCTCCCCCATTCTTCAGAACTTCACAGAACTGCTGACACTTTTCAAACAATAAAACCAAAAGTTTGAGACTTACTGATAGTGAAGTTTGCAAATTTCTTTAGGGGGTATGAGTGCATGGAACTAGATATATATTTGCATATAAGGTACTCTCCAATGAGGTCCATCCTATTTCAACCAAATGATGCAACCTACACAGATCGTAGCACCTTATGAAGTACTTCACAGTACTAATGGGAGACCTTCACACTTCACACGGCAGTTCAATTTCTGTCGGTCAAAAATGCCACTGCTGGAACCAGCCCCAAGATAGGAAGGAAACCTCATGAGTTTGAAAAGCAGAGTTACAATGTGTAAGGAAAAAAACTGAATTAGTCAGGTCCTCCAAAGAAAACCCCCTGACTGTATTGGAAAGGTAAAGAGAGGATACTGCAGCTAAAAGAAGTCTGTATTACAAAAGCAGGAATGTTAGTGGGATACTTCGCAATAATGGATTGTATCAGTTGCATTACCAGAAGAAGTCGTACCAACATGGTCACACCATTTAAAATGCAAGATGATCATCTGGGGAAAGGGGATACACAAATCCATGATTCAGGATGTAGGAAATATCATTACCAAACACAAGGCGCAATACGCTCATACAATGCAAGCTCGGATACTTGTGGCACTGTTAGCCACTGCTAGCACTGAAGCTAAACTCAAAACAAGCTGATGGACAATTCAAGAATCTTCCAAACTTCCTGCCACTTGTAGAGTCGTTTCCTCACACTGGTCCACTGGAAATTCAGTGTCTCCTCCTGTTTTGGACTAAACAGTGATTTCATATGATACACTCCCATTAACCTTCCTAGCTGAGTAAGTTGTAATGTAAGTTAAATTTTTCAGCTCTGGTGCTTTGTGGAAGTTACTTAATTCTGGCACAAACAACAGCAATTGTGTACTCTCTTCTTTGCTCATGTATACAGAACTCAGTCAAGAGCATGCAAGAGTAATTTCTTTAAGTGATAAAGTCTTCAAAAGCCTGGGTAGGAGCTATGCAATTTAATTAGCAGAGTTATTGCATTATATTTAGCAAAGGTTAAAGATAATTGACAGTCTCACCCAGCTCGACTCAAATTAATGATGTATTTCTATTAGCTTCTAGGAGCACTTGACCAGGACAGATTATTTAGAAAAAGCATTTTCTGCATAAATCTACTGATCAAACATTTCATGGAGATAACTTTTATCATTTCATATGCAGCCTTCAGTTTACAGGATATTGTCAGAGAAACATTAAAAACCAGTAAGAATATAGGAGGACTTAAAAATTTAAAAGAATCCTTCCTTTAATGTGGGCTCTCTAATCACAGTCAGAAGACAGGGTTAAAAAAAAAAGCACCAGGTCCTTCAGATAAGTGGAAAACATAACAGATCTGGAAATCTTTCTGAATGAAAATCACATACTAAAAATGGTTGAAAGACATGCGGTAAAGAATACAGAGAACGATGCAGATATTTTTCTAAGGGTCTATTATACATCCAAAAGTCAAAGGGAAGGTCTCATTCTAGCTCTTCATTTACTGTAAGGTGGGTGTCCAGAGTCCCTCCACAGCCAGAAGAGAAATTTCTAAACAACCATGATATGCTAAGATAATCAAAGAACATGTGGAACCATTTTCCTTCTGGATACCTACTGGATAAAGTTACTTATGATGACTAGCTCAACTACCAGACTAAATTAAAAAAAAAGCCACATCCAGAGGAAAAAATAATGTACCTTTAAGTATTTCATGGTTTTGACAGTTAGTAGCAGGAACAGATCTCCCAAAACCTAAACCATTTTGGTTGACTCCCCATGGGTAATTTAAGATGTATGCAGACAGATTTCTTTCTTTAGCTTTCATCTGGAGTGGTTTCAACCATTAGCAAGGGAACAGTGTGTACATGTGAAAACAGTAACATTATTTATGTTTGCATTTCAGAGAGTCACCCTATGAAAGCTTTTCCTGTACCAGTTGCTGAATGCATACTTACTTATTGATTGTATTTTCATACAGTGCAATGTTACAGTCATTTTCTTCATTCACATCCAAATATTCGACGAGGCCTTCATGCAAGAAGTCTTCAAAATTCCTACAGATAAATTAAAAATTATACTAGAAGTACTGTCTTATATTTCTGCAAATATAAAATACTTAGTACATATATTAAAGGAATGTACTAAGTAAAGTTAAACCAGATAAATACTTCTACGTGAAAAGTTCAGTGCATATTACATATTGAAGAAAAATGCATTTTTTAAAATAAATCCTGTTGCCCATTCACTGCTTCACAGTCTGCCAGATGACTGTTACTTATTTGAACAACTAAATAAAATCTTCCCCTATGTACTCATCATCACTGTAAATACAGGAAAATAAGGATAATCAGCAACGTTTTTATAATGGTTTTGTGAAATTTAATTAGAGCTAAATTTAAATGCCTTTGAGTAAGTGTGGTTTTTAAAAAACATTTTGCAAGGACTTTCAAAAACTCGGAATGTGCCTAGTTTAGGGTGGTCAAGTTGATACTCCTTTGTGGAGTTTGATTTTTCAACCAGGAGAAGGATGACACTGCCTCAAACCTTCCACTTGCAGAAAGATGAGGCTGTGAGACGTATTTATTCTGTATACTCACCAAATTTCCCAGCAATAACAAACTAAGAAGGCCAGCCTTAATTTGACCTTAAACAGTAAATCTCCAGTACAGCAATTACGTATTTATACAGGAGAGCAGAAGACTTCTGTAATTAGCTAACTCCAAGACTCTGATATACTGACTGACTGAAGTATCTCCACACAGCATTTACTTGGTGAAGATGAGTATGGGCTACTTGAGTTGTGTACCTGTATCCCTGAGCGAGTTCTTCCATATGCTTGTTTGTAACAGCAGGCTTTTGCTTCTTGACAATTATGTAAGGCCTGAAATGAAAAAAAAAATAGATTGTCATAGCAAATACTTAGGCAGGTAACTTAATTTATACTTACAGTAAGAACCTTGCCTATTCCATAAACCACTTTTAAAATCTATTGGCCTTTAACTGATAAATCCATATGAATACAATCAGTAACTATGCAGATCTTAGTTTGGTATATTGTCTATGAAGAACTTAAAAAGTGTACCAGAAAAATCAAGACTCAAATTTTGAGGTGAAAGCCATTTTTTCCACCTTTAAGTCTTTAAACTAAAGTTTTGTAAGTTTTATCTGCAGACTTTCATGCTGGCTTTAAAAGATTTGAGATTTCCCAATATACAAAGCTAAGAACAGCATTAGGTACTACGGTTATAGCAGGGATTTTAAAAAACACTAAGTGAACAGTTTCTGCTCAAATGCCCACATGCAAGGATGCATTTGCCTCCATGATGTAAAGCACAGGCAGTAACAAAGGGTGACCTCTGATGAATCTATAAATTTCAACAGCACACGGATCTCTGAAGGCCTCCCTAGCACACAAAACCACTGACAAAGGATGGCATGCAAGAATGTAACGTCAAGGGCTGTTGCTATTCGGAAAAGTTGCTTTTATAAAGAGCAACAAGATACTTGTGGAGTTCCCTCTGAAGTCTAAATAACTGTAAGAAGACTAATAAGCACTTTTAAATTATTAATAGGGATATCTGAACAATTGCAGGGCGAGGGGTGCCACAAAGCAAACTTGGTAAACTCTTGCAAATCCACATGATTTCTCCTGCTGTTATTTTACAGACTGGAAGCTTTGCTGCCATCTCCCCAACTACAGATATTAGCCCTGACTGCAAAAGTGATTTCTCTGCCACTGAATATGCCCCTATTCTGGATCTCTTGACCAGGTATGATTAACTGATGGTTTGTACATTCACTGTTTTGGAGCCTCTGACATGCCTCAAACAGCATTCAATGTGCTCTGAGATTCAATTAATGAAAGAAGTGGAATGCCACCTGTAGCTGTGACTGCTGCTTTGTTAAAGCACACACAGTGAGTCAAAGCTAAAATGCGTGTATATTCATTAACCCACTCTGCCTCTTCCAACCTGTGTCTGTTTAGAAAGTTTTTCAGTAGAAAAGAGATGCTCAAGTTTTACTGAATTTGCTTAAAATCTGTTTTTGTGAAAGTCTTCGCCCAGTGTACTGCCAGTGCATAGAACAGTGTTTACAGCAAGTTCAGCAGTGAGATAATTCTGATGAGAAGTTTACCTGCACAATCTCCCTCCATCAGAGGAAATGTAGACACATCTGTCAGACAGATTTGTAGAGATGGAAACGAATTCGTTGATATAACCCGCTCGACGCAATATCCGAAAGGTGTTGACTAATTTCTGGTGATCACGTATGACACCAAGGATGTTACCTATTCAGAGAGAGAACAGCTACCTGGTGCATCCTTTGCACTTCCAAAACTCTATTTACAAATTCTGATCATGTGTGGCATGCATAGAAGTACTTCCTGCTTCTTGCAAATAATGAGTTATTGTAAAATTTTCCTTTTCTAACATGAATAAGAATTGGCTCTTTTTTCCTCTCAATTCAAAATTGTCAGAACTTCACAAGTCATTTACACTTCCAAACAGCTTGAGAAACCAAATGATCTGCTTCTTCCAGCTTTCTTCAAATATGTTTCTGCTCAGGTGCCCATGCATCAGTTGGTGCACAAGTTAACAACTCTGAGGTCTGCAATTTCATCTGTACTGAAATGGATTCAAGGTTTCCAAGAACAGACCAAGGAACTGCCCTGCTGCCTTGTCAGAAATTTTAGGAAGTCCTGATATTTGTGAGTGATACGTGATGACTCACAACAGCACCAGAATTCCTCTTTCAGGTACTCAGATTAACTCAGCTATCTTAGCAGGGCACTTTAGCTCACACTTAAGTATTCTGATGTACGATGAACAAACAAGAGAGTAAAATTCATTTAAAGAGTCACCCGACCAAAGTAATCTTAATATATAAAATAAATACCTGTGGTCACATTTTAGAAACTTTAAAGGAGAACACAAAGGATGATAGTTTAAGGAGTTTGTAAGACAACATAAAGGTCTTTATAGCTTGAACAATTTGTACTTAACAGATTTTCTGCCATCTTAGGTCACAAGTTTAAATCAAGATCAAGTCAGTCATCCACAAGTTTAAACTTTTTATGGATTAAACCCACAAACCAGTGGATTGAACAGTAACTTGGCTTGCCTCACTTAGTGCTAGTTCATCTACAGTTGGGAACACACTGTCTTGCTCCGTACTGCAAACTGAGGTAGTTAACAGGAGGAAGAGTCCAATATTTTGGCTCTGCACTCCCCTGTGGACCATAAAACAAGCCAGAAGAGCGTGCATGTGGTTTCACTGAACCTTGTCTTCACCATACTGCTACAGAACAGCAGAGCACAGGAAAATCGTTTGGACAAGTGCTGCTTTTGTGTTACTGGGAAAAGGCACAGCTGAGGAACAACTGCTGTTTAATTCAAGGGTAAACGGAGAACTTACTCATGGTGACAGACGTCCCACCCTAGTCCCTGGAAGTGGATGCTGCTGACAAAAGGCTATTTTGAAATCACAATTGTGGATTTAAAAATGTCAGTATTTTGAAATCTGATACCATAGTACCTGTTGGTTTAGAAGTGCTAAAAGACCAGTTGTGAAAGAAACACGAACGTGCAGATGCAAAGCACGTGTGCCACATCATCCCTTTAACCGAGAGGCCTCTTCTCCAAGGTCTCATTTTTCTAATCACATACAAAGCAAGCTGCCCATTCAAAGGTAGTTTTAAAGAGAATAACATTGCTGAACTTCGCAAACAGTTGATGTTTTGATGTTTCCTTTCTGTTTTTAAAGGGACTTTAAAATGCATGAATATATATAAAAACATATAAAGATTACAGAAAACGAAATACTTTCTGTAAATGAAGACCTGAATTTGTAAATGTATTACAAATTTAACAATTATTTTCTTCTAAAAGCACTTTAGGAATGGCACCTCCTTTGGCCAATATCTGAAAAAACAAACAAACCTGTTTGTTTGAATGTACATATTTTTGTGCTTATTTATGTAAGTGGGCTTAAAAACAGGGTTGAAATTTGAGAAAGCTTCAATTTCCCTGCTACACACATCTGCAGTCAGAGTTCTGAAGATAACTTCATGCAACTGTCATCATCTGTCCTGTCTACTTCGCCCAACCCCATCAAAATATTTACAGAGGAAATTATTCGCACGTGAAAAGCAGCATCTGCAGTTGACTGTGCTCCAAGAACTGCTGGAGAGTTTCCCAAGCCCAACTCTCCAGCAGCAACAAATCAGAGGCAAGGCTGTTGAGGAGTAATATACCATTAAGAAAAACCAGGAACACGTTTGGGTATGAAAGTTCTTCACCACACAGCAAATTGACGTCTTCAACTCCAAGATTACTGGCTAATTTAATAATTGGGCCATCTTCCATATCCGTAGTAATATGAGTCATGAGGGCAAGGTTTTTAACCAAACCACAGGCCTAGGGAAAAACAAAAACAAAATCCACAAATTTTACCCATCTCTTCCTATGTATTAATATCACAATTACTTATTCCTCCCCAAACTGTACTTATAACTGACAAAAACAAAAAAAAAGTATAAGGAGAAAAAATTTAAACAATTACTCTGAAAATCAGGAGGAGAAAAAGGTAGAATTTTCTATATCACACTGAAATGTAATGTTTTAGCATTTACGAACTAATAAAAAATATAGGCACTAAAGCAGATTTTAAGTTAACCAACCATGTCTAACCCTATATTTCTCTCTTCAGCTACTCAGCAACATAATGGAAATACAAAATCCATCTACTTATCAATTTGCCAGGTATCCTATATGTTCTAACACAAACATTAACATTTTAAAATTAAAAAGTATCTTACACAGTGCAATTTTATTTCAGCTGCTTAATGAGACCAGCTTATATTGACTTATCCAGAAAGTTCAGAGTTAACACGAGTATCTTCTATTCAGAAAAAAAGATCAAAAAAAGGAAAACAAAACAAAACAAAAAGACTGTCAGAATCAATTCTTTGGTTGAAATACAAACAAAGATGGTTTTCTTCCTCAAGATAATGGCTGAAGAAATACTAGTACATGTTTCCAGAAACACTGCAGGTTGATGCTGCAACTTCAAAAAGGAATGTTTATCACAGAACGAAGGGAGAGGGGTTTAGGACTCCTCTCTTTCTGCACTCATCAAAAGAGAGTAAGTAGTTGCACCACAAAAATGGGGGCCCTCACGTCATTCTCATAAAGCCAAATGATTTCAGAACTGTTTCCAGACAGTTCATGCAGGAGAAAAAAGGCAACACAGTAAGGAGGATAAGGATGTAAACAGGTAGATGTCAGGAGACACACGGGTTGTGTTATCAGGCTGAAGATAATTTATCTCTCCAGAAACCTCCTCAGAATTATTCCTCTGATGGCAGATCACCTGCTTCAAATCAAACAGTGCCTCCATCCCTCAGGACAAGAAACAAGAAAGCAAAACAGAAATTCCTCACCTCTCCTTCAGGAGTGTCAGAAGGGCAGAGCATCCCCCACTGAGATGGCTGCAGTGATCGAGGACCACTCACTTTCCTTGTCTTTTCAAATTGAGAAGAGATCCTGGTCATCATTCCCAGAGCAGATATGTAAGACAAGCGGGACAAGACTTGTGTCACGCCTTGGCGGTCCATCTTGAATCTCTTTAGAGACCAATTTCCCTGCAGAATAAAATTCATGTTTAAAACAAATTTGTGCAGTTCATCCTTGTCGTGGCTTCTTCCAGTACCTAGACAGAAAGGTATCTGAGGAGCTTTGTTGCCCATTTATATAAATCAACTTTCTAACTACCGATCTCCATATAAAGTCCTAGTTACAGCATATCTGTACTAAGGATTAAAGAGAAGTTGAAGCAAAAGGACTGCTCTTTCAGATGAGAGAATACTTTTGCTATTACATACTCAATCAAACAAATATTCTTCTTCATCTGTCCTGCACAGGTAAATCAATACTCAAATTTAACTACATTAAATGATTTTCTGGTTTTGTTTTATAGATTTTTTTTTTTTAGCATTTAAAGAAGAAAAAAAGGTCTTTGGAGTGATATAACACTTTTACAATCGATCCCACAAGCTTTCAGTTTTGCCTTTTCCATGATTTGTTACTTTTACAGGAAACACAGACATTTATGCTGGAGAAGTCTGACATCAAAGCCCTCTGTACTTTCGTGAAACCTTTTGTTTTTAGAATCCAGGGGAAAAAGACTCACTGATGTGTCTTCTCACAGGAGAGTGTGTGTGGGGGGCAGAAGTGGGTCTACTCAACTTCTCTTTGGATTGTACCGAGTGTGAAATGCAAGATCCATAAGCATCTCAGAGGTTTTGTGTTTCAGGACTGTCCCAGGCACTCTCATTTGTGGTTTTAATTAGGAGAACACAGGGTTTGCAGTATGTTCTAGGACACAAATATGTTTCCATGCCAGGCAGATTTAATAACCCCTACTGTAATCTTGAAATTCGGTGCTACAATTTTTGCCTTCGTGACATTTACTCCATATCCAGTCCTCAGCACCTGAGTCAGTAGATACAGTAAGTTTCTGTCTGAAACACTGTTTACTCCAGGCACCTATTACTGGTCAGTCCAGAGAGAACATTTTCCCAAGCACTGCCTTCTGCTAATTCTTGTAGCTTTTTCGACAAACTCAGCTCACCAATACTAACAAATAATTTGAAGCTCACTTGCTGCACTACACCAAAATCCTTTCAGAAGGTGATTTGTTTGGCTCTTTTATTTCCACTTTTAACAGCACAATCCCATTCAGTGATCAACAGGAAGAAAACACCACCCACACAAACGATTTTGTTATTTGTTTCCACTGGAGAGACTATGAAATGGTCTCAGATTTGTAACAGAAAGTGGGAAGACATAATGCCCAATGGCAAGTCAGTCAAAAGAAACCCGTTCATTTGCTCAACATCCTTGGGAAGGGGTCGCTCACTGACCATTTCACTCCTTAAAGACTAAGGGTTACAAGAGTATAAGCAGAAGAATACGATAAATCACTAGTTTTTCTTCACACTAGAAATTCTTTCATCTGCAGGCTAAATTAGTATGGGGTTTCTTCTTTGCTGCCCAGAAGAGTCAGAAATCAAAAAGACTGGGAAAAAAGGGAGGTAAAAATGCTGCCTGAAGAAGTCATACAAAGTATTCTCTGTGCTTTGGGAGAGACAGACTGCGTCCTTCAAAAGTTGTCAATAAAACAAAACAAAACAAAACAAAACAAAACAAAACCAAAAAAGGGAAAGCCCCCACCAAAAAAACCAAACCAAACCCAAATTAAAAAAAAACAACTACTGCACTACTGCCTGCCCTACCCTGTCTTCTGGTGGACCTGTAGCAAATATCACTGAGCACCCCTGCAGAGCTGATGCAGTAAGACTCTGAATTCTTTTGCATGCTACTAGTGTAATTATGAATCTGCTCAGTTATTTCATGCTCTTTGAGACTATCATTGAAGCATTCTGGTGAGATTGGAGATTGTCATTTCCAAGAATGACTTTTGTGGTATTTGCTTAATCTCTTGAATAGTACACACTGGGCATTGTTTCTGAGAAATTATTTTTCAATGCTTAAGAGCAGATGGTGTTTAACTGTGTATGTGGCAGTAAAAAAATAAGTCCAAAGACAGAGGAAGAATGAAGACTTTATTGAATATGGACTGAATATTTGCAGATTTATCTCTGTCAGTCCAAATGGAAAAACTGGCACAGGCTAGAAGAAAGCACTAGCATTTACAGAAACAAATCTGTCAATTGTTTTAGTTATGTGCACTGTAGAGATTTAACTACATTTGGGGTACTCATAAAATTAAACAGTGATAAGCTTTAACGCTGGGATTTGTATGTTACAGACTGTTGGTGGTTTTGGATGCAATACATGGAATTAATTTTGTTTGCAAAACCAAAGAAAAACCTCAGTTTCACGCTAGTCAGAAAAGCCCTCTCAAGAGCAACAAAGATTAAAAATTCAGTTCCACAATTTTTACCAACTCTAAAATACTTATGTCTAATCTAATTTCTTTTGGAAATCATGCATTTCAAAGTCTTTTACAAGCTACTGTCTGGATTTCAGGATCCTGTTAAATAGATCAGTATCATTAGCAGAGAGGTACTAACTTCTATGCTGAGTATTTGTACATACCAGAAAGTCCAGAATAAAAAGGCACTGCCCTCAAAGAGCTCAACATTGAGATTGAGGTAGGTTTTTTTCTTCCTGTTCATGATGTTTTCCTGCTGTTTTTCAAAAATCTTCTGTACAAATTATGTAACCTGACCCTAGCTAAATCCAGCTAATAAAAAAAAAAACACGTAGTCAAGTAGAACCTAGAAGACAGTGAGTTGGATATATGCAACTATGACCACTATTTTAAATCTTCCTGTTTCTACTGTTCCTTTTCAAAAACTAAAACATCACTTTGAAATAAAAGATGGTTGGTGATTATTGATTCTTCAGTGAATTCCAAATGCCCTGCCCGTGACAGAGCTTTGCAATTTTCATCTGTAAAAAAACATTAAATAGATTTGCTTTTCAAACCATAACTAGGAGACTCATTAAAAATAAACTTATGCATTTCCATCATTCACGGTGGTGGAAAAGCTTTGCATTCTAGAAAGAGAACACAAAGACTTACTGTGGAGATGGCATTGACCATGCCGTTAGTTATCTGGTCCTGCCGCATGTGCTTCACCACATCAAACTGAGCTGCACGCTGCTTGGGGATCACCTGGTCAGCAATCTTTTTCAGCTCAGAGTTAAATTTTTTGAACAAATCTTCAAACAGAAGAGAAAGAAGCTGGAAATACAAAACAGTTAAGGGGAAAAATTATACTTCAAGTCTAGGAAATGGGGGAAGAGAGGGGAGACACGTGTTTAGTATTTCTACCTTCATACTTCCTCCCAGGTAAAACGTAACTTTTCTGTTTCACAAATGATAATTTTATCACAAAGTTTTTGCCCTGTTAAAGTACAGTTTTAGAGAACTTATTATAGAAATTAAGTAGAATGGTCTAAGTTTATGCACTTACCCCTTTTTGGTTTGCTTTAATACCTCCTTCACAGTATCTTAGCATAGCCATACTTCTCTATGCTATCCAGCTATTTTCCCTGATCTGCTACATTACAATCCAGCTGATTTACTTCTTCCTCCCTAAAGTCACAAACTCTTTTAAAGATTTAATACCCTAAATGTACAACCCTGAATTACACACAAGATTCGGAGGCAAGACCAGTTTTTACTGTAATACATATCTCAAGTTTCATAGGCAGCTTCCTTACTCGTACACACTCTTATCCTGCTACTTTCTGCCAATCACAATCTATGGAAAACCAATCACACCCACACAGAGTTCACCGAATTCAACATTTGTCACTGTCTTCTAGAACTGCTACTATCTGGAAAATGCAATACTCTTCTCATCTCTCCCTTAAAAAAACCGAAACAACCCAAAACTTCTACAGTTTAAGCAACAAAGCTACATAACTTAGCTGAATAGGAAAAAAACCAAAACAACAAACAACCCAAAACCAACCCACGAACAGAACCATTCAAAAGTGTTGCATTTTAAGACAATTATTTCCTGTATATGTATATTAATTACTTCTAGTTCTTAAAACTGGCATAAAACGAAAAGGCTAGTAAAGTTTGTGATGTGACTTTTTCTGCTCTCCAATCCGCTTTGCTTCTGCAGTTTGCTCAACCTCTCCTTGCAGACACCAATAACTTTCCAAAACACTTAAATCTGCATCACATGATACATTTTAAGGGTTCACAATGGTTAGCTTTGCAAGCAAGCAGTGTAAACCCTAAATCCTGGCAGGCCTGTCCTGGGACTTGAGTCTACAACAGTTCCAAGTGTCAGAAGAACCAAAGATGCAACTGCTACCAGTGCCAGAAATTGTAATTCCCAGTGTACAAAGCACTGTAGGGCTGAATAAGCTACATGTTCATCCATCACAAGCTAAGACATTCTGGAGACAGTTGTACCATTTAATTTCTGTAGATGAATTAAACTGAATTTTAACTGTCTCCATCATAGTCCCTACTTTTCCTTACCTTCTGGAAACAAGAAAGTAAACCACATTCTATCCTCTGTTCCTGGGATGGGCCACTAGCTTTCACTTGCTTTCCTCTGCCTGCATGCTCCAGCTGGGCTGACCAAAGCATTTGGCAAATGACACAGTAAAGCAGCTAACTTAAATTATAAGCTACCTCCCAGCATCACAAATGCAATTAAGAATAAAAATTACAAATAACACCTGGAAACTCAAGACAAACTCCTGGTTTGCAACAAAATGCTCTCACTGGCCTTCACGGAGAGAAAAACGATTATTTTTGACAGTCTGCTCTGCAAGACATAAGAAACACTGTTCAGTCACTACACTGTAAAAGCAGTGACGACACACACTGTATGCTAACCCTTCACAGAAGTGGAAACCTATTTTCACTCCGGACAGAGAGGTTTTTTAGACCTGACCTTGGCATGAGAGGAAGGTGCTGTAGACCCTCTTTCCATTCCTGATGCTAGTAATACCATTTACAGTTACCAAATGATACTCTCTCACCACTGCTGAAAGGAATCCAACACCTGCAACTCACCCGCGACATCACAGGTAATCTAAATTAGACTTCCACCAGAAATAAAAGCAACTTTTATGAAGCATTGTATTAGGAAGGAGAACCCACCGGAGTTCCCAAAAGTAAGATCATGAGGGAAGAATTTCAAAAGCAGAGAAAAAGTAAGAGGAAGAAATGTGTGCAGTTTTAAGATGTCTGACAGTGTTGTTAAATAAGAACTAAACTCTTTTGAAATTAACTACAGTAAACATTTGATCTCAACAGGTTTGAGCAGGATTGAAACATGTAACAAAACACTTCAAAAAATCACTCAGAACACATTTTCATATTTGATTTCTTGATCATAAAACTGCAAAAATCTCATCATTCCATATGCCATGGGGATTATAAAGCCACAGCATCCTTCCTCTTCTCTAACTAATGAAGTCAAGTTACACCCCAAGTACACCAACTTGTTACTATTTGCCAGTCTGGAAAGCCTTGTACTTCGCTAATTTCACTCGCAGATGCTCTAAGAGCTCTGACTATCTGGCAAAGAAGAATCTTACAATAACCACATTATTTAGGTCAAGAGCAAGAGATTAAAGAAAAAGTATGGAATGCCACTGATAATATTCAATGGATTTCATAGTTAGTCCAAGGCCTTTCAGCCTGCTTCAGACAGGAGCACTAAAGAGCAAATTACATTTAAGGAAAAAAAATACTGACAGCTCATCAATTGATTTTCATTGAAAATCCTAAGAAAAATTAATAAAGAAGTTAAGCTGCTGAAATACAGTTTCAGCAATTAGCTTAATGTCAGAGAATTCTAATTAGGTGCCTTGAGATTGCTATTTAGCGTTTAAGCCTTTAGAGTGCCAAATTCTCCCTTTCACACAAACTGGTTGCAAAATTAAAGACATTAGGCAGCCTTAATTATATTATCAGAACAGCTGGGATTAGGCAATCTCTGAAGTCAAGGCGGTATTCTTTTGTCACAGGGTAGAAATCCCTTGCTTTCCAGGGTGCCGGATTTTGGTGCTGTTCCATATCTCACCCATACAAAGCAAGCTGCATTAGAAACAAAAAAAAAAAAACCAAAAAAAAAAAAAAACCAAAAAAAAAAAAAAAACAACAAGGACAAAGAACAGAATAATGCTTAGCAAATAATGAACACATTAAGGAAAGAGAAAAGGTAGGTGAAAAGATTAAGCCTGAAATCGGTAGGTTTTGCTAACACCTCAGCTGGCACCTGGCCTAGCGAGCCTCTAGTGGCAGACAGACTCAGAGAAAGCTCTGTAAACCAGCTTGGCTAGTGGAGACAACTCTGTTATCTAAAGCTAAAGCACATTTCGTATTCTCTTGTCCCATGGGGTGTGAAATTAGCAGCTATTGTTTTCACACATTTTTATAACCACAATGCCATTTATGTCTTTACACTGTTTAGACTGCTATGTTTTCCTCCTCACATGGGAACCTTTTCTTTTTTTTTATTTATTCAAATTTTAAATCAACAGGATTTTTATTCCAGGAACATACTGGCATTAAAAAAAACAAAAAACAAAAAACAAAAACCAACCAACCAAACAAAAAAAACCCAACAAAAAAAAAACAAATCACCAACTACCATTTTATCCACACAAACTTTAGCTAAACACAAACATCTAGAAACTGGCAAAAAATCTCTACACTACTTAGTCTGCAATCCAACAAAATTAGTATTTCACCAATAAACGAGCAGAGAGGAATTCAAGCATTCAGCTTGAAATGAGCATTTAAAATACTACAAGAGAGAAAGAACTACTCTTAATCAAGTGTTACAACCCCCCATGCATAGTTCTCCTTGATGTAGAAAAAATATGCATTGGCTTTGCTATGATGATCCTCTGCATTTAAAACCTCTTCCCACATAATTTAAAACAACTTTGGTTGTTAACCATCTGTGTGAGCAGAGGCTTTTTCTTACAGCTTGTCGAAAACTCTTTACCTGCTCTACTTTCTGCCTCTAAAGTATTAGGAAAAAAACCTACTCCTTCAATCTAGTCAAATAAGAACAATCTGATGACAAAGCAACAACTAATTTTACTGATTTACAGTCATACTGAACTATAGCAACATTACATCAGAAACCAAATAAACCCATTACAGCTCAAAATATTTATCCCATTAGAATGTTGCACTAATGTCCACTTACCACTCCTCTCACTTTATAAATATATTCTGCCCCAGCACCAGAGTAAAAATTTGATGAATAGTGAACATATCAATTTGAAGAATTTTCTTATTTTAGCAAGTTAAGAGGTTTCTTTTCCTTATATTTGTTCTTTGCATGTGTTCAAGAGTGTCATCTTAGTTTCTTCAGAAAACCAGGAAGCAAAGCACGTTTCTTACTCTAAAATTACTGCACTCTGTGTGTGTGTGTGTTCACACATGCATATGGAAGGCAGGGCAGGGTGAGAAGGAGGAGTATGAGACAATATGCAAGCACACATAAGAACAAAAAGGAACAGATATTGTTATCATAGTTGTGATATAAATTATCACATCATCATTCCATGCTGCAAAGGAAATCCCAGTACAAATGCTGTGCACAGCAGAGATGAGTTTCTGTACTCCAGTGTATTTTTGTGTACTTGTCTGAATTTCTGAAGCATGACCAATAACCAGAGGTGATACCAACTGCTGAAACTCCAGCTTACGTTAGTGCTGAGCACAGCAAAGAAGTCTAATCCTAATATAAACTGTTTAAACAAATATGCACACATGGCAAGGAAAATCCATGCCTTATTAGCTAAGCAGTTCCTTCACCCAATAGGCAAATTCCCACTGCATTAGGAGAATGCAGTTGGGCCAACAGCTGTGAACTGCCACCCTCTCTGCAAAGAACAGAGCCATCCAGACACCTCACACCATCCCCCCCTTTACAGCCCTTTGTTACTGCTTCTGCCTCCAGTGCCAAAATTCTACAAGCAGAGAAGTCCACAAAATCCACTTTCATTAGCTGCTCAAGGTAACTTTGAACCACTCATTTTGTTAATTCGTGCTGCTCAGAGAGGCAGCAGACAACAGACAAGCAATCTTAAGGACACCAAACTATGGGAGGTTTGAGTGGCTGTTCGGTGAGCTTCTACACAAGCTGGGCTCCCCACAATGGGACAGCCTGGACCTTGACATGGAGGCAAACCTCCTCTGTCCCAGTTTATTCCCTTACCCAGCTGCTTAGAGGGAAACACTGGAGGATGGCTCTGATTGCTGCCTTCTTGACACTAACAGTGTTATAGATCACAACCAGAACTGATGCTGTATTTGAACTGCTCTGTCCTTTTATCTGGTATAAAGAGGCAATACAGAAGTGAGGATATAATGCATTAGTCTCAATCGTGGAAACAGATCTACGAGTCAACACAGAAAAGCCAACAAAAATAGAATGAGAGGGAAAACACTTCAATTGAAAAGACAGGGATACACCTTATTCTGCATCTTTTAATAGCAGACAGTAACAAAACCGTGAAACACTCGGCTCTGAAGTAAAAACTCACCTGTCCTGCCAGCTCCAAACGTTTGTTTCCATAGTAGTCTCTGTCATCTACTTTATTTTCTCCTTGAGCCAAAATTACTCTGCGCACCATCACTGCTGTATATATGCACTTGGCACGAAAGTTGAATTCTTTCACCTGTAAACAAAAAACCCAAAAAACTAAACAAAACAAAAACATACCAATGTTTCAGGTTCAGCTCCTTAGTTCTTACTCAGACAAACACATCCATTTATTTCACTGGTAATCTGGGCTCACTGAGGAGTTACAAAAGGGATTTGAGTGCTTTACTTTCTTTGAAAATGCAAAAAATATACATTAGTGACTTTGGAACAGACAGCAAATGAAAGTTAATCAGAATAACGGCATAGTCATGAGATCAAAGTCCTGAATTAACACCTAATACTGCCTGGCCATGCAGAAAAAAAAAATTCATGTACCATTACTTCAATGGTACAGCATTTCACAAAGATTCCTTTTGACTCAATCCAAGTCTTCCCCTTTATTTTGAGGACGATTTACTTTATCTCAGCTACAAAGCCATCAAAGACGTTTCTCCCTGCCAACAAAGCTCACACCATAAATAACCACATAAGCTTACTTCTGTTTAAAAAAACCCCAGAACGTTACATACAAGAACATGGGTCAGAATGGTTGATGCCAGCAGCTCTCGGGCTTCTTCCATCTTTGTTTTCTTTGGGCCTCCCCACATCCTTTGCCTTCGTACTTTGTTTCCAATGTACTTCAATGCCTGCGAAGGGAGGAAATAACCTGGGTTAATGCCGGAATGGTAACCCGTACAAACATACACACACGTGGAGATATGTGTGCATTCCTCCACCAGAGCAAACCCACCAGCCACAGGGGATATGAACTCCAAACAAACTGCAAAATAACAAAGATTTAAGTAATACTAAGAAAAAAATTATTGAAAATGGACACAACTGACTAAAAATACAAGTTGTTTATCACAGGTTGATAACATTCGGAAAGGAAAGTGATGAAAATGCATGCTTACTACAATACTAAAAGAAAGGATATTGCAGAGATTTAGAAAAAAGGATTCTGTAAATTCCAAATATATCTAGTTTATTTAATTAGACTTTTCACCTCCAGATCTTTTGTGGATGTGCTAAATTTCATTCAGATACTAAACCATGAGGTGACACTCCCTGTCTAATATCCACAGAAGCTACTGTGTGGCATTCGTGTCTGTCTCCAAGAGTACCTTGCAATGGATTCTTACTCTCCTACCAGCTGTCAATCAATCTGCAGGATTCATAGTCAGATGAGCTAAGAAACTCTCCAAGTTCCCACAGGAAGTTCCTGCCTGGAAATGAAGCCATGAAGCTATGTGAAAGAATCACCCTCTCCACTAAATGACAGATTATCCTTTCCATCTCTTACCTTCTTCCACAAAGACCTATCTCTCTATTAACTTAATTTGACATTTCTTGCACAGAATAACTTCTGTATTTCTGTTTTTCTACCTTCCTGGATGCTTTGCATTCCTCTATGTTGCTACAGCTCACCATTTCACTGTTCTGACTCTCAATTCGGAGCTCTTTAAGCTAACTGTAACCCTCAAAAGCCTCCAACGATGAAAACCAGAAAGATGTTCACTTTAGAACACTAAACATCACACATGGAATGATTTGACAAAGTTTACAACGAAACAGCAGAAGTAACATTAATCTTCAAAAGTTTCTTCTAGCAGATTAATATATACCCATTTGCTCCCAGCAAAATGGCCTACGTTCTGGCTAATTTAAAAAAAGCATATGAGCTCAGAGAGTTCTGGTGAGTCTTCAACAGGACAGAGGGTCACTACTATTGTGGGCTTCATACAAGAGACTAGAATAGGAGAACATCTACTCATGATGAAATGGTCATGGCCACATCAACAGGGCTTCTGCAAAATGAGGTGTGCAATTCCTTTTTAGAAAATGTCTTCAAAAAACCCCTTCATTTTATGGACATTGCAACTTGTTATATACAGGGTTATGCCATTAAAACACAACCATGGGCTTCTGAAAACAAAGCATTTCTTGACTATGATTTTTTTCTTCCCCAGTTAGGTAACAAGAGCAGTGTGTCACATTTGACAAGTCCTAGCTCTTTAAAAAGCCTCAGCTTAAAATAACCCCCCCAAAACAAACCTTAAAACACGAAGTGTATGTCCACTGCTGACACAGCAAAGTGGTCAATACCCACCGCCTGGATTTTTATGGTATCTGGCCATGTGAAAAGACACACCTGCATCTGTGTAAAAATCTGAGCTTTTTGGCATTCTTCCAGGCTAGGGGCAAATGCAGCCATCACATGTTCCTCTGTGCCAATCATCTGTACAATCTCCTGGTCACTCTCAACACCCATGGCCTAGGAAAATAAGAAAAGACAGAAATAACACAGGCTTTATGTTAACTCACTGACATTTGCTTATGCTAATTTGGTATTGTTTGTCTGCTTTACTACTAAGCAAGAGCTAGTTCTTCTCTAAGAAACCGTGCCATCTGGCACTGGCAGCACATTTTCCAGCTATGGAAGAACGTTCAACGGAAATCATGATAAGCAGCAGGAATACACACACACTTTTTGGGGAGCCGTTTTTCTCTTTCTTCACTGACAGGAGTTAAATTCTGTGGTTTTTTCTGAAGAAAAAATAAAATACTAGGTAGAAACAAGTCAATGTGTGTAACAATGAAAACCAACTCAGAATTTACAATAAAGAAAGGTGACATTTCTTGAAAGAGTATTCACAGTCTCTTAGCACGAGCAATTTTGCAAACTCTAAGTTTTTTTGCAACTCACAGTTGACTGTGATGTAGCTCACCATATTTGGGAAATGTTTACAATTTACCCCCTTTGCAGCTCTCTGCATTTAGAAGATGACTTCACTACACAATTCCACTTGAAAGACATTCTATTATTTAACTGATCCTTGGACACCTTGTTAGACTTTATGCCGTGGAAAAAGCTTAATAAACTAAGAAAGCGCTTAACAGGTTTAGAAAAATCTCTCTATCAGTAAGTGTTTCAAGGTGGCAGCCAGCAGTGAAGGCTTTTGTGGATTCCAGATGGTGCTAAAGCTCTCCTCCCTTCATCCATTTGCCTGGAGCTCTGCCATATCAAGAAATGGAATAATCTCACTAAACCTCTTCTGGTTGAGTTATAATATGTTTCTCAGAACTTTTTGAGGAAGTTAAGTTCGCATTCACATTATTCTCCAAACTGCCTGCCACAAAGACCATTGTAAATAATGGCCTATGTAGACTCTCGTATTCTGGCTCTCATTAAAAACTGGCAGTACCCCAAAAAGTCACATTTTCCTCAAAAATGCAGAAATACCTTCCCCTCTTATTGCCTTCATTGAGTGTCACTTCGCTTAACACCTAGCTAACACCTTTGACTTGCAAAACTGTTGCTCTAATTGTGAAGTATTCATCCTTTTTCTTTCATTTCTTTCTTTCTTTCTGAACAAAGAAGTAGTTGCTGGAAGTTCCATTAAATTCAAACTCTGTCTTTTCACCTTGTAGTCTATTAGAAATTAAAAGCACTGCAAAAGCATCACACACCCAGAACGGTGTGAGGACTCTCCTCTTTTAATGCAAAGCCCAGATCACAATTCCACCATCTCAGACAGACTTGAGTGCAAAATCAAGATACAATTACTTCACCAGGTAAGAGTGTTTCATCAGAGTTTGTTCCCATTACACAGCCACCCCTCTGATCTCAAGGCTCTTCTCAGAACCAGAAGTTGGCCATGTGATACTCTTGTAGTTGAGATCTGTTTTTCAAGTATTATTACACTTCCTCACCTTTTTAAATAAGGTCACATAGCAGTTAAAAAACCTCAGCAGAGAAGTTAACAAAATCCCTCATGACCTGAGAGCCAGACTCACAAAGATAAGTCTACAAAAGCATGAAAGCTTCACAACAGTAAGTCTCCATGTGTCGAGGATTTAACAGATGACCAGCAAACTAGTTGAGGAACGACAACTAGGTTCATACAGTTATTGCACTTAGTCCACAAGCTTTTAGAAGAACAAAATTGTGCCATTCTAGGCGCATATACCACATCAACTGCGAGCTGATATCACCCTATTTCTGTCCATCAGGTTAATCCTAGGATGGCAACCAAACCTTAAGTGTCATCTAAAAAGTGGGGGTAAAAAAGTTAATCTGCATTTTTACTATGCTTTTTCATCCATTAAAAACTGGAAAGCCACAGTAAATTAAAGAAGGTTGATGATTTCTTCTAACTCGATGAATTCTGTGATCAAAAGTCTTACAGCAAATGTAAGAAAATAAGACAGATCTTTACGCCCGTAGAGAATTTCTAGCTGGAGCTTGTAGCAGCTAATTCACCCAAGAATTCTAAATCTCTGAGTGGGAAAGGCTAGAATCTCTCACCAAACAACATATGTTGTGTTGTTAAATAAGTGCAAATTGAAGGAAATTAATTTATGAGTAATGACTAGAAACTCAGGCAAATGTCTGAAGAAGACGTGCTAATAGAACAGCCTGAAAGTAAACCTATTTATTCTCCTCCATACTCTCAACAATCCTGAGCAGAGTTGCATACACAAATCCACCTATGTGCAACACCGAACGGGCAAGCAGCAGGCCTGTGCTGCTGTCAGACACTTTTGTAACCTTAACACTTCGTTTTTCAGCAAATTTGACCCTGATGTTATCCTTCCAAAAAACCCAAACAAACAACTAAGAAAACCAAATCACTACAAAAAAAGTACTCCAGAATTAGCCTGTAACGTCATTAGGACAGTAACAAAATACTCCTTGGTTGTTGCTTGTGTCACAGAACCACTGGGGACATGCAATATAGGAATGGGCCCTATGCTTAAAGCACTGCTGATCCTAGGACAAAGCTGAAGGAAAGGACATTAACATAAAAGCAAAGCAGTAGACAAGATGTCTTGTTTCTTTTTGACTGGAAGGCAGTGTCACAAAGGGATAATTTTATGGGGGAGGGGGAAAGAGACACTGTAAAAGCATAATTTTACAGTGGCAGTGAAAGCATGAGGAAGGAGACAGTAGCAGGCTGCTGACGACCACGGCTGAAGGCTAGCAGTCCATGGACATAAAACAGCCAAGGCAAAGCAAGCACTCAGGATATTCAGAACATCCTGAGTTCAACAGTGAGAAAGTGGTCCAAGTGGGTCAGCCCCTTCCTACGACTGGGGAGCTTCCTGCTGTCCCCAATGTGTGTGTCCATCTTTGTGTGCACACACACATATACAGAGAGTGTGAGCCCAGCTCTTCCTCACCCAGCTCATGTCTTAATGATGATGTCTAGGCGTTTCCATGGCACTTCCCTAGAATGTAGTTCTGCAGTCCATCAGGCTCAATTACAGCACAGAGACAGGCACATGACTGGATTAAAAAGATGTCAGGGAAGTTCAAGGTTGACATCACAGACAGAATTGGTGTGGAGCTTTCATAATTCAAAAGATATGAGCTATGAAACAACAGCCATGGGAACCCATAATCCTGCAGATGCAGTAAGACCATCACCCAGCTGTTCCTCCAGAGCTGCACCTTAACAGCTCCAAGGCTAACACAGGTTTGTAAAAATGAAACTTGACTTGCTGTTCAAATCTTTTGCCGCAGGTCCTAGAGCAGTTTCTTACGGCTCCCACACAAACTAGAGATACTTCATCTGGTGATTCAGGTCATAAGATTTCAACTAAGTCTGTGTAGGTTACTTACATTTTCCTTCCTTCCCTAACCAGTTTTGATGCAGCATGCAACCTTCACTTACTTCAGCGCCCAGGGCTCACTGAAATCTACCAAAATCAAGAACACAAACTCAAAAGAAAAACAGACCTTACCTTTGAGCAGCTTTAACTCCCTGCAATGCAGGGAGCTCCATGCAAAAGCAGCAGCACCATCTCACTTCTAACCCAGACGATTTTCAGGATAGAAACACCCTTACACACAACACAAATATTCCACACCTCCTCTAACACTCATTGCTACCTAAAACTGTCCCAGCTCCCCAGGTAAAGCATGTGTACCTCCTAGCCTGACATATTCAAAGGAGCCACTATGCAAAGCTGACAAAGCCCTATGATCTGTGCACAACTGACACAGCTAAAGCAAAGGTCTCCTGGGGTTGTAAGTCAGCTCAAGACACCCTAAATACCCCTGTGGTTGCATAGATATATTAACTAATGAAGGAGTGTGACAAAGTAAGGAGGAAGCAAATTAGCTGTTTGTTTGCCATTAGAAGGCAGTTAACAGCCCTTTAAAAACTGCAACAAACACATACTTTGGGGGCAAAATTGTCTAATTTATGTCATTACTTCAAAAGTAAAGTTGTATTTCCATATATTGGGACTGTGCAAATGCTTCTGTCACTTATAAGAAGAAAGGGTAGGGAAAACTGTTTAAGCTTGTACAGCTACAAAGCTCTGACTCCCTCACATCTGAAGAGCAGATACCCCGAGTCTGCCCTAGAATAGTGCCAGGCACATGTCTTTTGTAGCCCATCAAATTTCAGTTAGTTGTGGTCAATGTGCTAAACTTCACAAAACCACAACTTACATATGGTTGGCACAACTGGCTGTAAAATGTCTGAATATGCCCATCCCAAAGATCCTTACAGGTCTGGATGGCAGAGAAAACAAAGCAGCAGGACAAGGTCATTCTGGCTGGCAGTTACGGATAAGGATGAACTGAACGGCAGATGCCTCCTTTAGGGTGACCCCACACAATCCAGTATCTGTCAACATCAAGGGACCTTTAGATCCAGTCTATTTCCACTGCTCCCCACAGTCCATATGCCTGGGCTTCCTTCTTCCTCACCAAGAGCAAGGATGGAGAACACTGTGTTCAGGTCTTGCCCTAGTATGCAGCTGAGTCCATGACTTTATACCTGAAACACAAGGGTGATCTCAGATTCTAGTCTAGGGAGCTCTGGGAATTTTAGGTCTCAGCTCTCATCTGATGGTGTTTGCAATGTTCTCTATTTCACAGCCCTTGCTTTTGACAAAGATGTCTAGAGGATGTATTAGTACACCTCCACCTTACATCTTAGTAGCTTTAAATCCAAATTAGATTATAAATCTACAATACTTGCTCTCTCTTCCATAATGCTACAATGATTTTCTGCACCTGACCTATTTCTTAAGTCACATATAGAACACCAGGTCAATTAAAGCTACTGGGACTAGAAAGACAATCCAAAATTGCTCACTGTCTCTCAGACAGTCCCCAACAAAACTGTCCCCCTCTAGCTGGCCCATGCACTGAATGGCAGCCCTCTACCAATTACTATTTGTTTTCTTAGTCAAAGTACAGAGGTCTGTGGAATTTAGTTGCAGCCTGGATGCTGGTCTGGGAGAAAATGCAGAGCAACAGATTTTTGCCTTTGCTTTCTCATTTCAGTGTTTGTTTAGAAATTACACATTCACCTGTTTAAGTACAAGTTAAGGATTCAAAGGCAGCCAAAACTTAATACCTTAGATTTTCTATATAGCTTAGTTTTGTCCCTTACAGATGTGGATATCTCTACATCACAAGAAGCAGGATACCTACTAGCAATAAGGAACACACACACTTCACGCCCAAGGCTTGGGTGTTGGCAGAAAGGAATTATTCTCCTTGCTTTTCCAACAAATTCCCTGTGTATAATACTGTCATGTGGGAGAGCTGAAGCTGAACAGGCATCCTTAAGTTTGGGATTCTCCAGGTTGAGGGCTATTGTGTTTGTAATCTTGCTTCTAGTAGTTAAACAGAACAAAGCAATACCACATTACAGCAATGCCCAAGAAAGGAAGATCAGAGACTGGTGACTGCTTTCATTTCCAGCTGGAGACTCATCAAAAGTAGACAGAAGATCCCTGAACTTCATGTCACTAAAGGAAAGGTAAAGAAAATGACCAAAAACTACATGAGAACAGTTGGAATGGAACATTCAGAATAGTTAAAGCGGATGTAGCTAATTTGCTACTGTATTAAGTCAATATAAATCATTGAAAAGCACTACAGCCAAGAGCTTCTAACAACTATAACCCCTTGCTCAATAAATGAAAAATTAAAAAACATTATCTAACACAGAAAAAAATACATACGAGGAAGGGGTAATTATAGCAAGTATTGTCAGAAGGTAATCAAATAGTCAGCATGATTTTGCTTAGAAAAACAACCCAACAACCATCTCCTCAGAACAACCCAGAGCAGCTACTCTCCATGAGCAGGTATTTATCTGTACCAGCACAGGCTGACGAAATGTAATAAAAGGCTGTAAGTGAAGGTGGAATCCAGCAGTTTGGTACTGGAGCAAATGCATTGAGAGCCACAGTAACACTTTCCTGCAACACAAGAGTTGTGAACTTAATCCTGGCACTTTTATGTGTATTTCTGTCCATGAATAACTTCTCAAACTCCTTTAACACTGGTCACTAAAAACAGATTATCTCCTCTCTTATTTGACGAGATTTGCTTAATCAGAGGTAACAGCCATTTATTTCTCAAGTGTAAACCCAATTATTGAACTATTTTCTAGTACCAAGGCACCCCAAGCGCTGTGGTGCTATGGACAAACCCTGGAGGCACAGGCAGCTGGGATGCTGCGAGCATGTGCTGCCCTCTCCTGTTGTATCATTTCCTGCACCCAGCCCTCCGAACCTTCTGTGCTGTAATCCACTACAGAGAACACTAACAGAGTTCTTCCTAGATCTAGTCAGAGGCTGTTTCGTGCCTCCAGGAACGCAGCCGAAATTCCTCCTGCACACGCAATGCACCAGGCTGTAAACCCACAGGCAGCAGCGAAGCATTAAGAACAGGAAGAAGCTTCCAGCTGTTGGCAGGACAGGTCCCAGCCTAAGGCCTGGCCATGCCCTGCTGTCTTCTCCAGCAGCTGGCCAGAGCATGTCCACCCACCACCTTTCCTGGCTGTAGTCCATGCATTCCATTCCGCAGACAGATGAGCTGCCAGCCTGCTTCTGGTCCTGCTGGGCAGCTGGGGAGCAGTCATGGTTATGTCACACTGATCACACATTCAGTCTGTGCACCCTTGGGTGAATTAAAGTTAAAGGGAGAAGCAGAGAGTGAAAGAAAGCAGTTCTGGCAGTTTCACAGGAGAGAAGGGTCAAGGCATGACACTGCCACCAGCTCAATTAGAAGGGCAAATACTCCCCAATTCTTGCCTAGACTCAGGAATGGATGCCTCTCAGAGCCCTTTGTCAGTCCCACCAGAGATTGCCTCAAAGCTACCATGCCTGTCCAAGCCTTCACTGCCCTCAGGATATTGGTGAGTGTTCCTAAAGCAGGCAGGGCTTTTGAGCTATTCAGACCAAGGCAGGGCTCATTCACAAGGGAAGCAAACTGCTAAGAAATGCAGGCCACTCTTGTAATCTTACGGGATTTAAGAACAGGTCTAAGAATTGCAAGACTTCCCCAGAGGCTCTCAGTTTTGTTTACAGTTATGACTGGAAGTCATGCATAAATGAGCTCATGGCTAAGTCATGTCCCTGAACCTGAAACAAAGGACATCAAGCTACTCAGCACTACACAGGTGAGAGCTGGGGACAGGCTGGGACCAAAACCAAAGACCCTTAACACAACTTGCAGCATGGCTCATAACAAACCAAAATCCTTCCGATCTGCAGCAACAGAGGCACCTCACAAGGCAATAAGAGGGAGGCAGGTATTTGTCTTGGCACAGCAATGCTCTCCTTGCAGAAAAATACAGTACTTATTCTCCTTTTTGCTGTACAGTAAAGATGACTTCCCAGGGGAAAAAAGCTTGCCTGTTCTAAGCCTTGGCAAGTCCTTCTGTACATATTAACTCGAGAGCTCCTGTTGATCTTCATTCTTGAGCTACAGCACAGCACTTTTCCCTCTTCTGTTTTTTTTTCCAAACAAACAGCTGTGTTACCTTAAATATGATAGCGATGGGAATATCTTCTGACAGAGTGTTGTGTCTCAGGTAAAATCTTCCTTGTTTCACAACCATATTTGTTCTGCTCTTCTTCTCATGAGTAGAACTGAGTTAAAATAAAAATAATACTATGTCCAACAGAATGTTTGCACCGACTCCTAGAACCTTTTACATAGTAATTAACAAGCTTGAACAATCTTTCAGTTGAATTAATCCCACTTTTTCCTCTTCCAAAAATTGCATTAAACCAGCCAGAGATCAGCCTGTAACTTCAAGGTAATGGGGTATTATCCCTTGCGATAGGGACTGTTTGGAATATTTGACTTAAGCAAGTCTGTACATGTTAAAAACATCTTTGCATGCTTTTATAATCAACTTTGATGTAACCAGAAAGGTCAAACTGTGAACAAGTACTGACGAAACAGTGGTAATGACATAATAGTACTTGGTGATACATTAACATCATTCAGCCTTACTGTGAGACAGTAGAGTACTAGGAGAGACACAAGAGGCCTCTGGAGAAGAAAAAACCATCCCTCACACTGAACAGTGACAGGCACCATATTGTATCAGCATGCAACTCAAAAAATAAAAAACAACCAATCAAAGGCTGAACAAAATAGAAACAAAACTTGATCAAGGAGGAAAGGCCAAATTTAGACTACCCTGCCATTTTCAGTAATTTGTGTAGCACAAAAACATTCGTTTCCTCCTCAGCTGCCTTTGCCTTTAAAAGTTTTTATGTTGATTTTATGTAGAGAGGTAGACAAAAGGTTACATCCAATTTCCATTGCAGTAACTTTGTGTTACTTGCAGCAAACTGAGACCAAATACCATTAATTAGAAGTGCACTTTGTTATATAAAAAATTAGAGCTTGCTTTTCCTAATCTGGGATGAATCCTGAAACACACGAGCAACTCTCAGATTTCTGTGGGAATACTGTATTATACTATTTTGGGATTGAAGTTTTAGCATACAAAACGACAGCAGCAACAAAAGAGCACTGAATGTCTACAGCTTTTGCTGGTTAAACTATTCTAGGAAGAAATCCTCACAGCTATTTCCACTAAAACAATGAAGTTCTAAAGCTTATCTCTTTTATGTAATTGTAGGAATTTACCATACCTGGTAACAGAAGCGCCAACCGTGCCTTTTCTATCAGCTTCCACGATGATTCTGTTTTTGGATAACTGTTCTTGAATAAGAATTACTTTCTCTACACCTTTAACAATGAAATAGCCGCCTGATTAATAGAAAATAAATATTTTGCATGTCAGTACCCTTGCACCTTACTTGCATCCTCCAATATGCCTTTGAATATAAATTATTAGAAAGTAAACCATAAGTACACAACGGGAAAGTAAATTCTCCCTTAAAAGAGAAATGAACAAACTTGACATGTAAAAGCCAAAGAAGTTGCTTTTTATAACCCTTCATCTCCACTCTGCATATCAAATATTACCATGTAACACTTCATTCTTGCTTTACAAAAGGCAACAAACGAGAGTTCCCACTCTGGATAACATTATACTCCATTCTTCCCTGATCTGTCGTATTTCCATGAATTAACTCCATCTCCGTTCCCATATAATACATCACTGTACAACACTATATACAAAATTTAGAATAAAATACTCAAAATTTTGCTGTGTTCTTTTTTGTGGTTGAAAATTTTGTCTGCAAATAGAAACTATCCATGCTCTCAACCAATTCCTACTATTTTCAAAAGCCTGATGATTTCTTTTAGTTGTAAGCACACACTTGAGAAGTTTCCATCAAGACTTCATGGTGGCAGGAAACATTCCAAAGAGGTATTTCTTTGCTGCAAAAGACTTAAAACTTAAAAAAGCACAGACGGAAAAAAAAAAAGAGAACATGAGTGAAAATGTACCTGGATCTAAAGGACATTCATTAAGTTTGGCAAATTCTGCTGGCGTTTTCCCAGTAAGTACACAATTGGAGCTACGCAGCATTATAGGCATTCTGCAAGAAAACCAGTTAAAATTTTACTCAGATTCAGACAGAAAAAAATGAATTGTCAAATTCAGAACAAAAACCATGCTGAACAAACTGGAGAAAACACATTTAAGGTAATTAGAAGGAGTCCTCTGCCCCTCCAGAACACCAGGCTCCTGCCAAGCCCTGCTATCCTCCCCTGCCTCTAGAGTTGGGGGATGATGAGGAGGAAGAGTAAGAGGAGAGGTGGGGGGGCAGCCTGCTGCATGGGTTGGGTGCATTGGGTGTCGTGCAGTCCCTGGACTCTCCTGCCCTGTCAGGTTACAGTGCAACCTTGGCAGCCAGGAAAATTTTGGGATGAGGTTAAGCAAAAGGCGCTCGAGCAAGGGGAATGGGAATTAGTGGAGCATTTAGGAATGCCAGTTGAGGGAGTGGGAGGTGAAGTAGAAAGACCAAAGAAAGTGGAGGAGGGGGTTGCTACTGCTTATCCAGTGTTTAAGGCTGCACCGAGGTCAGGTCGGATGGATCGTCACACTGCAGTTGCATGGAAGGCAGCGCAAGATATACAGTCGTGGGTGGCTCAGTATGGGCTGGGGTCTCCTGAGGTCATGCAGCTTGTCAGAGTAATAAGCACAGATTTGCTTGCTCCCTATGACATAAAGCACTTGGCTCAGATACTATGCCAGCCGACACAACTCCAAGTTTTTGAGGGTCACTGGCGACAGCCAGCAGAGAGAGCAGCCATGGAGAATACGCAGGGACCACCAGGAGACCCTAGGCAAGCAGTAGGTGTGGAAGCAATGATGGGAATGGGTCAATTTGCAAACCCAGATTTACAAGCAACCTGGGATCCATTAATCCTGGAGATGTGCCAAAAATTGGGTATGGGAGCCCTGATAAAAACCATTGAAATAGCATCTCCCAAACCATGCTATGTGAAGATAGTGCAGGGAATAAAAGAGCCATTTTTGCAATTTGTGGAAAAGATTGCTGCTGTACTGGAGAAGCAGGTTGAGGATGGTAACCTGAGGCAGATACTGTGCAGGCAGTTGGCACAGGACAATGCCAATGATGATTGTCAAAAGATCATTGAGGCTCACCCTAGTGAGCCCTCCCTGAATGATATGGCCACTGCCTGTGCAAAGGCGGGCACTGTGGAACATAAAATATCCGCTTTGGTTGCTGTTTTGAGGCCGCCTCAGAAACGTTATGGGTGCAGGCAGCAGGGACATTTAAAGGCAGAATGCAAGCAGTGCTCAGGGGAGACAAAGGCAAAAGGGCCAGGAAGCAATGAGGCTTTCCTTTGCAATCGATGTGGAAAACCGGGTCACTATGCCAAGCAATGCAAGTCTAAACATACTAATGACCAGGCTTTGAAGGGTTCAGGAAACGGAAAGAAGAGCGAAAAAGGGAAGAGCGCTCTGACACAAATGATTCCTCAGGGAGTGATGCCAATGCAGGCTTACTTAGCAGGTGTAGAGGGAGCACCCAAGGGGCAGCCGGTGTGGATGTTTCCACCACACCAACAGTAACCTTAGACTCTGATCGGGTGTAAAAAGTTCCCTCGGATGCACATGGACAATCCAGTGCTACCTTACAAGAAATACTTGTACACCCAGGGGTTATAGATGCAGACTATACAGGACAAATTTGTGCTATAGTTTCTACAACCACACCCTCGGTTACCATCCCTGAAAAGACGCACATTGTTCAACTTGTGCCCTTCAAGGCTTGTGTTCCCAGAACTGAGTCCAGAGTACGTGGAAATGGAAGTTTAGGATCCACAGGACCACCGCACGCTTTTCGGTCCAGAGCATTGTGAACCAGCGACCACACATGACCTGCACCCTCACCCTGCCTGGAGGCAAGGCAAGCATCAATCTTCGCAGAATGATTGATACAGGTGCTGATGTTTCCACTGTTTCCTTTTCTATTTGGCCTTCTGCTTGGCTTTTGATACCTGTTGGAACTGCCATTGCAGGCTTGGGGGGTGCAACTCAAAGCTTTCTGAGTGCTAAACCCATGTTGGTGAAAAACGAAGAGCAACAGACAGCAACAATTCAACCCTACACGGCTGCCACTCCCTTAACGTTGTGGGGACGAGACGTGTTGGCAGCCTGGGGGAGAGAATTGGCACCAACCTTCGATGGGAGCCATTGTGACTGTGGGCGCACTGCGACCAGTGCTGCCTCTGCAGTGGCTGACAGAACAACCTGTATGGGAAAATCAGTGGCCCCTGTCTCAGGAAAAGTTAATCGCCCTTCAGGAACTGGTCTGAGAACAGTTACAACAGGGCCACACTGAGCCATTCACAAGCCCTTGGAACACGTCTGTCTTTGTAATTAAGAAGAAATCAGGAAAATGGAGATTGCTACAAGACCTCGGAAAAATCAATGCAGTGATGGAGACCATGGGGGCATTGTAGCTTGGAATGCTCTCACCTACCATGATACCTATGGGGTGGGATGTTTTAATTCTGGATTTAAGAGATTGTTTTTTCACAATTCCTTAGCATCCTCAGGATGTATCAAAATTTGCATTTACTGTACCCTCAGTTAACAATATTGAACCTATAAAGCTGTATCAATGGAAGGTTTTGCCTCAAGGCATGAAAAACAGCCCCACAATTTGTCAATGGTACGTAGCACAAGCTCCATCTGGAATTCAGGAACAATTCCCAGGTGCGTATTGCTATCATTATATGGATGATATATTGGTAGTGATGACAAAAAAAGAGGAATTGTTGAGGATACAGCCTCAACTGCTTGCCACCCTGCGTTCATACGGACTGCAGGTAGTGCCAGAAAAGGTGCAACGGCACCTTCCCTGGAAATACCTGGGAGTCAAAATTTGGAACAAACAATACAGCATCAAAACGTACAATTACAAAATTCGATCAAGGTTTTGAATGATGCCAAAAAATATTAGGCATCATCAGTTGGTTACATCCCTATTTAGGACTAACCACAGCATAGCTGTCTCCTCTAATTGACACACTGAAGGGAGACCCAGATTTAAATTCACCTCGTACTTTGACTCCTGTGGTGCAACAAGCGCTGGATGAGGTCCAGCAAGCAGTTTCCACACGACAAGTTCACAGAATTGATCCCTCCATTGATACCACTGTGTTTGTTACCATTCCAGATCTTCACCCTACAGGCGTCATTGGCCAATGAATGACCAATGGGCTGATCCTTTGCATGTTTTAGAATGGGTCTTTTTACCCCATCAGTTAAAAAAGACTTTTGATCCAGTTTGCAGAATTTCACTCCTTGCTAGACAGCCTGTGTTAGACCTGTGTTCCAAGTGTTTTCTAACACATATGTTGACAAAATTTATTCATAAGTTCTACTGTGCAACTGTTTGCATCCTATGAGATTTTTCATTCAAATTTACTTCAATAAAAACCAAGATTAGGCTATATTCCTTGTATTCAAATCTTATAAATGATTTTAATTTCTTTGCTATTTTCATATTCCTGTATCTTAAAAGACAACTGATTAACTCAAATTCTGTATTTCTGCAGAGTAAAAAAAAAGCTATCTTGTCACTGTATTTCACTGAGAAAGTGCTTCGTAGAGATAAGAAGCTTCATATGACAAGCAAAATCTTCTATCACACACACAACAAGCTTAATGAATTGGCTATTTGTATCAGAAATAGGAAGCAGTTGGCATAAGGTAACTCAAAATGGAACATTCAAATGCCATTACTGAAAACTCCAGTGAAACATCTGTCCTGGTCTGAACCGCATGTCAAATAAGAGCACTGGCAAAAAAAAAACCAGCATAAAGGAAAAGTGAGGAAAAGTTATTTCCCATGGAAATAATAACTGGATATTAACAGTTTTTAACTGCAAAAAACTTTTTGCATTTATGCACTTAAAGCCAGGCTAATGACATAACTTCAGTTTTTAACCAAAAAAATTTTAAGTGCAAGCTTAACTTGTACAGCAGAACTAATGCTTGCTTTACTGGTTTAACCATCCACCTTCCACAGATGCAACTCTGCATATTATTATGAAAGACTGAGCAATTTGGCTACAAAGCAAATATGTCTGATTTTATTTTACAATAATGCAACTTGCAGCTCCAGTACTCTTTCATGCGTTTTCCTCTTTGCTTTTATATCAACAGAATTAAAGACAACATCCATCTTTATATCCATTCTTCTTTGGAAGGAGACATCATCAGAAGCTTTTGCGAAACAAACCCTTAGAACCTAAAAATCACATCCTGTATAGCTGTTTATGAAGATTTGCCTGCTCATTGTTTCTCTTAACAAGGAAGCAAGGTTGGCCTACATCTGTTTTGCAGTAAAAGCTCCTCCCAGCATGGCAGCAAATGAGAACTGATAGCAGAAGCTCAGCATGTGGCATCTCACCTGCCGATGGGTAACGCATTGCGGATGATCCTCTGGCTACCTCGGGTATATTCAATATCCACAGTAATTGGCGCAGAATAGGTCATGTCCCTCAGGCGGCACTGAAAGGAGAACAGGCACACGGTCAGGTGTTGACTTCAAGCTGAAGAACCCCTCTTAAAACATTCTGTGTTTGCCCTGGAAGTCCTCACAAAGAAATCAAGCAAGGCAAAGCTGAAGTAAGATCTTGGTACTTGAAGAATGTATGACACACTCTTCTGTTTAAAACAAAATCCAGGAATATGCAAATACAATTGCTATGATTTTCAAAAGCAGTCAGCAAATCTGTGTCTTCAGAAGATAGCACGGCAGAGCATAACTCCTAAACTATCCAATTAAACAAACAGATCTAATTAAACAAACAGGTCTAATCAGCAGAGCTGACACAAAGACCACAGTGTGCCTGAGCAGTGCTCAGCTCAGGGACCTTTCTATACGCAGACTCTCAACAGCTGAAGCGCTGTGCTGCCATGTGAAGTGTGACAGAATGGAAAGGCACAAGACTGAGAGGCTAACTCACTAACAAAACGAGCAAACCTCACAGCATGATACCGTTCCTAAACACGTCTTACAGAAGGCTCACTGCAGAATCACTTCCTGTGAAGATTCCCAGAATTTGTCTGCAAATTCTTTGGGGACCAAGAGAAGCAGAATACACGTATCTAGGACATTAGCTATCCCAAGGCTCAATAATTTCTAATCCAGTCTTTCTGGTCTGCTCTCCCCAGCCCCACTCTAAGACTGTTGCCAGCCGTTAAGGTATTGTGTATCTTCATGCAGGACAGGCCTTACTGCATTTGCTGAACACAACAGAGCAACTCACAGCAGCTCATTCGTGACCTCACTGAGCATGCTTTACCTTTCAGCTCCAGAATTATAGGTTTGACAGTATTCAGACTTGCACATTTATGGTTCTGCAGTCTTTCAGTGTACTGATTATGTACTAGCAAAAGGCAATTAAGATTGGGCTGTGCATTGAAGATGCAACTGTATGGTAAAATACGCCTCAAGAATCATCACAAACTGGATGCTCCTCCTCTCCACATTACAAAGTAACGCACTTCTCTAGTAATAAAATACTGATGTGCACCAGCAGTTTTCAAGCTGTGCCTTGCAGGAAACTAGGTGCCATTCTGCTCTCAGCAACTTCATCCAGTTTAAAAGTAACTGAGAATATTTCCATTTTCAAATTACTTTGAATTCATCTGTATGAATAGTTCATGAAACTCCCAGGAGGACTGCAGGAGAAGGACAGTTAGCCTCTTTAGTACCACTTGGGGGAAGAAAGGCCTTGGGATTCTCTGTGTGTGCTTTTTTAACACAAGACACAGATAAATACAAGTTACAGTGTAATATTCCAGCACCTGTATTTTTATATCACCTTCCTTGACGTAACTTCTTACTATAGACACCTCAAGATAGAAGACAGGCATGACTTGATATATACTCAGACCCTCATAAAAATCTGATCATTTCTGGTGTCTTTGGGAAGGAATTTTATAAGCCTTCAACAGAGAAATACGATGACAGACTCCTAACTATCCAACCCTTGGTTTCTTTTTTCAAGTGCACCATGGCTTAACCTGAGCAGCATCCTATATAAGAAAATAACTGTGGCCTCCATGTGTGTACAGCACATTGAAAATAAAGAGAAATGATGCATTAGCATTAAGCATCAAGCATCAATGAGAATATATTTGACATACAAAAGTATCTTATTCTAAACTCAAGGTCAATATGCTCTATAAGCATTTATTTTGCCTTCCTCTGTCACTTCAGTTATAAAGTAAGCAAGTATTTTAATACCTGAATTCCTGATTATGAGTTGTTGGCCACAATTTTTTGCATGCAATTTCATTCATATGGAAGAAATCTTTTCCCCTGCATTTTGTGCATGTTCGCATCTACTGACTTAACATTAGCTACACATTTGTGAGATGCAGCAACTATCGTGTATTACATCTGGCTGAGTTATTGGCTTTATTTAAAAGCTTTCCATGGAAGCAAATGAGATTTGGTCAGGTCACTGGAGACAGAAAGTGGCTATGCCCAAATGGCAGCCACTGAACAGCTGGTTCTTACAGAATTCCCCCAAAGCACAGAATGTATTTCATGGTAGTCCAGAGTAGATGACCAAAAAAAGACATTTCAACTTCCAGTTATCAAGTGGATAGAGCAAGGAAAAAAGCATCTGATACATGAACTGAGTTATGAGGTTGACACCAGGCTGTATGCAGGTAAATGAGTGCAAGTTCCAAGCTCAGTTCCCCCTTCAGAGGCCAAAAAGAGGTTGTCACTACTTCTGCTGTAGTGGCATGAAACTCAAAGCACAGTAGCAGGAGCGAAATACTGTACTCCTGAGTACTCTGAAGAGAACTGAATGGCTCTACGTACATGAAACAATCCTAAAATGTTCAAAGGATGGTTTATGGCTTTTTTACACATACAGAAGCTACCTTATACCTTTTTGGTTAAAATCAACAGACTTTCTGATTTCAGTCACAGCAGCATCTGTTCTCCAACATGCATCTTTATTCCGGAAGTACGCAAACCATTTGTTAACCTACATTCTTACAGCACTGCAATGAAATTAAATGAACTCCCCAAAAGGCCAATGTTCTTATAATTTTTACAATTTCCATCTGTTTCTGTTTAAAGTTTCCACGTTTGCTTTCTGAATCAGTCTTTAAAAATATGAGCAAAAAATCAGATATACATTCCCAAAGAAGACTGCAAGGGAAACCGAGACTGAAGTGACCTATGGTGCAGGGAGCAGCAAGGCTAAGATTAAAAAGAAGTTAATAAAAATATCCAAGAACCCTACATTATAGCCTGAGGACTTCAGCTCTGTCATTAAGGAGAGCCACAAGGTTAAGCAAGAGAAGTACTTTTCACTAATTTCATGGAAACCCACTCAAATTCAGCTAACATGAAGCACAGAATACAGCAAAAAAAAAAACCTCAATAAATCAATTAAAAATAAAAATTAAAAACTTTATTACAAGATGTTAAAATCTCTGAGGCTTCTTTCTACAGTGATGATGGAATGCATTGTACCACCTAATATAACATGCATGTATTCAAAATTACATGCAGCTATCACCCAAGACATTCCCAAGACAGATGCAAACATTAATACCTCATGAGGTGATACAGGTCGTGTCACATTGAAGCTTTCTTCCACATCTGGAGTACCCACATAGATGTTGAGGTACCTGTAATGCAATTTCAATTTAAGCAATGAGTCAAATTTTTTTCAGGCAACCTGAAGGAAGCAAAATTTTGCATACACTGAAAAATGAAGTTACTTCGATGAACACAAATTGATTAATAATGAGCAATGATTCTTCCCAAAGTAACTCACTGTAGTTGAGCTGAGGTCTAATTAGCCCGCATGGGCAATAAACCTTAAAATCTTCCCACCTTTCATGGCATAAAGTAAGAGGTAATTCCTGGAAAATACCCTCTTGATTTATACCTACACAAGTGGCTATAAACACTTTATAGCTGGTAACAAACCCATGAGATAGTACTCATGCTGCTACTGATACGGCAATCATCTCATGCTTACTTCAGGTACCACATAGGGTCAGCATCACTTGTAACTTTTTCATTGGCCTTCATGATTTTCTTTATCTGGAGGAGAAAAAGAACAAAATGGAAGCACGTGCCTTTTCTGAGTACTCTGAGCCACCTTTTCTGAGCCACTCTCCTCCCCCCAAGAAAGCCTACCTCTACGTTGATGAAATAATTGAATGAGTCTATGTGCTGCTTCACCAGCCCTTTCACCTGAAAAATACATGCATGAAGCAAACAAAATTAGCTTCAATCACATTAATCACACAAAGCATAAATTAAGATGTAAGCTATCTGTGGATCTGTGCTAAATTCTTTCAGTTGACAGACTCCTGGAAAGTGGCTGGACAATCACTCTGGTTCTACACTACATTTCCAAGCTTACACCAGAGCAGTCATATAAAGAGCAGGGATAGGGTCTCTGAATGCCAGTAAAACAGTAAAATAATCTGGAAACATTACTTATATACAGTACTGATTGAGAATAAGCATACAAAAATGCAAACCTATAGGAGGATGTCTCCACAAAATAATCTGTAAATTTATCAAGAAAACAACCTATGGAACAAGTCTATTGATAACTGAAGGGAATTGGAAAAAAAAAGGCAAAATCCACTAAAAAGTGAGGACAAGTATTCTGGGAAACAGCAAAAGCTAGAAGAAGGCAATGTAAAGTTAGAAAGAAGATGAAGTATTCACACCACGAAATGAATGCATAGCACTAACCTTTAGAAATGCTGGAAGAAGTCTCCATTTTTCCTGAAAACAAAAAAACAGTTTGAAACATTTTTCCAAGGAGTAACTGAGTATCTAACATGCTTGAGCCTTTTTGTCTGCATGTTTCATTATTATTGTTGTTTTTAAACACTAACATTATTTAAAATCAGACACATTTAGAAAAAAAAATAAAGACTAAGCCAACAGAGATGGATAAAAATGACCTGGATCATCTTATTAAACCATATGTGCAGTATGTACTCAGAATGCAACAGCACACTGCCTTTCCTTAGACCAACTTACATAATACATTTTTCTTAGAGAATTCCTTACTACCATGTCCTCATTTAAGAACAACTGATGTTTCTTTTGGTTTTGTTCTGTTAACGCTGTGAATTATATTCCTAGACAGGGAAGGTATCCTACAACTTTTACTTTACAAAATATATGCAAGAACCTCAGTCCTGGGAGCAGCACTCGTAGATACAAGTCTCTGTAACACTTCCCAGGACTCTAAATCCTACAAAGATTTAGCAAAAGTACTGACAAAGCGCTATGTACATCAAGGTTCCTACAAACTTTCCCCTACTTCTAATCTTAGACGATCACAGGGAACATTCTTTATGTCAGCCCCACTTTCTCCCACCATGGCAGTGCAAAAGCTTGCATATGTCTTTTTGGCTGGAGACAAAATCCTCTTACTTAGGAAGAGAGTTCCCAGTCCTCACATGCTTCTCCATCTACTACCACTTAAAAGTACTACAAACTTAATAACCAAAAAATCCTGCAGAAAGTTGTTAGTTTTCTTATATTCACAGAAATGTTGATGGTGCTCTTGATTTTCAGCCTTCACTGCTGCTGTTTTTAATCTACTAATGTTGCTTGTGATCCCAATTTAACATCTAATAATGGCAAAGCTAATGCAATAAGAAGAGACACATGCAGTATGGTGTAGCTTTTACTACCGGTGCCTTGTGCGCCTATGCAGTAATGTTTACTGTTTGGAAAGCTGAATAGCAGCTGATTTCAAGTGTTTATGATTTAAAAGTTATGCCTTAAAAAAAGGCGGTTAAATCTGCTAAATGGTAATGCAATTAAATTGATGACCTAGGGATGAGACTAATGATTTTCATCTCAAGTAAATATTTCAAGGCCAGGCTGGATGGGGCATTGGCCAACCTGGTGTAGCGGGAGGTGTCCCTGCCCATGAAAGGACATGAGCTGTGAGGTCCCTTCCACCCCAGAGCATTCTGAGACTCTGCGTGCGGGACACGGGGCGGGCAGGGACTGGGGCCTGTACGGCACCTCAGGAGGCCGAGCCCGGGTGAGGGGCTGCCCAGGGCCCGACACCCCCAGCCCCACCTCCCGAGAGGCGCCGAGCAGGCACGGGGGAACTCCACGTGTGCGCAGGCAGGCGGCTCCTTCCAGCGCAGCCCAGCCCAGCCCAGCCCAGCCCAGCCCAGCCCAGCCCAGCCGCGCTCCGGGAGCGCCCGAGGCGCGCCGCCCCGTACCCCGCGGTCCCCTGACCTGCACCGTGTTCACCGGAGCCGCCGCCTGCTCCGGGGTGAGCGCTCCAAGCCCCAGCGCCTCCATCGCCGCCCACACCTGCGCGCCGCGGCGCTGCAACCCAGCGCGTCCCCCCGCGCCCCGGCGCCGCGCCCAAAGGTTCCGGCGCCGCGCAGCCCGGCCCCGGCCGCCTTCAGCGTTCGCCGGGGCCCGGGCTCCTCCCGCAGGCCTGCAGCCCGCCCCTGCCGCTGCCCGGGCCCCTCCCGGAGCACTACGCACCCGCCAGCGCTCGGGGTTTCCCCCTGACTGGCCGAGCCGCTTACCCGCACGGGACCAGGAGGCGGCAGGGACACGGAACAGTTAGGCTTTAAACGGCTTTCCTGCAACGTCTAGCGTGTAAAGCAACGCCAGGCATAAGATTTTAGCATTATTATTGCCGCCTTCTGATCTTGGATGCTGTAGCTGAATCACCTACAACTGTATCTGTCTTCCTTTTCAAGGGTCGGTGCTCTAGAGACACCAAATCCCAGTCAAATGGGGAGCTACGCATCTTCCCCAGTTCAAGATGAAACAAGAAGCATTACTGATCTCTGCAGATTCCTGTAGCAGTAAGTTTATATATATATACAGAATAATATAGTAATCGCTAAGTAAAAGCAGAGTATGAAAACACGCCTGCTCTGGCTCAGGTTCCACATGAATAGAATTCGCGGAGCTGGGTCTGAGCCCCACCCATCCTGGACACCAAGGGCCCTACCCTAAAGAGGAGTAACATTGCAGACTGCTTCCATTTGGTTTCATGCCGAAAGCGCACAGTCAGTGGAGAATCTGCTTCATACGTGGCAGTCCATGTTTAATCCATGCAAGTCCTCTGCCGGCCACGGGGAAAGCTTGGAGCAGCTTCTCACAGAAGCCACCCCTGTAGCCCGTTCCCCCCCCCCCCACACTTTCCCCTAAAAAA
>VZRN01001507.1:1057509-1078762 GCA_013397935.1 Dasyornis broadbenti | reverse complement strand
CCCCCCCCCAAACTCTGCCATGAAAACACAAGACACCCTTCTTCCAAGCAGTCAGATTTCAGCAAGCAACTGTTTCGAATATTATCGGTACAGCTGGATTAAAAAGTCACTACTCTACGTTGGAGCTGCTCCTGAGAAGTAACCGAAGTAGTGGAGTAATTTATCTTTAGCGTTTAACAATCCATTGCAGTTAATAAGGTTGTATAAATGACTTTTCACCACTGATGGTATCACAAACAAAATTTAATGCATGAAAACCCTCAAATTTTTGGTTTTTAACAAAGCTGCTACAGAATGGCATTGTTTCACAAAGACAGCTTCAGAGTAGAGGCAAGCGCATTTCAGCCATAGTAGCATAAACAGCATGCAGCCCATGACATTAAACAGATGCAATGTCCATGTTTGAAACATTAAATTAAAACATTAAACAATCACTTGAAACATAGGCCATGGTATAAAATGCCCTTTGCAAGTCACCTTAATCACCAAAACCCCCCAATGAATGCTATCATTTGAGTATTTACTGGTAAAATCTAGTATGACAGTTTGCCCAGTTTATTAAAGACCTACAGTTTGATATTTATTTGTACAATAAAATGCATATAAAATATTGTACTAAAAAGTTCATAATCATGTTAGCAATCACCTTCAAATGTTCATAAAATCCTCTTCTGGCTGAAGCTCAAAACCATGTAGGTATTTCTAAAAACATAGCAAATCACTAAGATTCATTCCCTGTACCTGCTTTTGAAATGTATTCTCTTGGTAATTCTGAATTGCTTACTAAAATTTCATATTCATCTGAGCAAGCCTGGCTTACCTAGTGGCATAGTTATTATATTCTAAGAGTTCCTTTCTCTCAGGTTTTCCAGGAAACAGTTCCCTTTAAAATATGTGTACATCTTCATTTTGTGCAATGTTTTTATAAGGGATAGAACAGAAGTGCACTAGAGAAATTTCTCTAAAAAGGCATTTCGAATAAAGTTTTCCTTAACATGTAGATGTGACCAAAGTCCTTGGACACTGAAGAACAACTGACTAGAAGTAATCTCCTTTGCTATAAAGGGTACACAATCCTGTAAAAATGGACTACAAAACCACAGTGCTAATAATGCCCAGGTTTTTTTAGACCTTTATGATAGACACAGTAATGTACACATACAATTTGTGTGACACATTTAGCTTTTACAGGTTATTTTTGTCTCTTCATAAAAATACATTGTAATATAAAATATTAAACAAGCTATAATTTGTACCACACTGAGGTTTTCTATATGACATCTTAAAAGGAGTATTATATGGTAATATATTAAAATATCATTTTCAAGTAAATTATTCAATTTCATAGACAAGAACATGTCTATAATATGTATTCCAGCACTATATAATCCCAGTAATCTGAAATATGCAAAATAAAGCTTGTGTAAACTTAAAGTAAGTTCACTTCCGCATTTCTCAATTTCCTGTTCATTTTCTGTATGCAAGATGCCCAAGCCCTTAAATGGGAACTGAGCACTGGGGCAAAAGAAATTTGAGGAAAATGGGCGCATTTCTCACAGACTCCATGAAAGAGTGAATCTATTCATATTTTCAAAAATGACTAATTACTTGGGTTCTTGATTTCAGGCCTAAGAATATCTTGTGAAAAACTTACATTCTGTTGGGTACCGTGAAAGGGGTGGGAATTCTGTGGTACACTGTAAGGTCAGTCTTAAGTGCTTTTGGGAATAAAGGTTAGAAAGGCTCAAGTTAAAAACACTTAATACCCATCCATTAAGGTCAAAGATCAGTACATACACATATTAAAGATCTGTATGACCTCCACTGAATAAACAAAATGCTTTTAAACATTATATACAGAAATTTACTTCACCCCCCAACATCATGTTGCTTAGGTGTTTATCGTTAATTTCAATTACAGTTGACAAGTTCTGAATGTTTCCTACTTGAAGTGGTGAGTGCTGCCTCTGTAACTGCTATCCTGCAAACAGCTTATAACACTGACATTCCTTAATGTAACACAGGCAAAGTTCTGGGTCCAGTAATTGCAGAGTACCTGAACTTAGCCTGGTATGAACCTGGGTTTGGTTACTAAAGCAATTATGCTATACTTTCTTCTTCAAAGTATTTTCAGAAACATAATTGTTGTCTGAGATGTTACTCTACAAAAAACCAATGTAAGCATAGTACATTTTATCAGTTGTTTTGTCATTTCATAATAGGCACTGCCATATGTAAGTATATTTGAGTTGAAGAATAACATTGTTTTGATGGTGGAAAAATACTAAGTACTTTGCCAGCTCTTTCCCGGTGCGAGTCGTAATAAATGTTTGCTATGAAAATTAATAATTCACTGGCTATGACAAGTGACAAGCCATTAAACAAGTATCTTTCTATTAAAATATATATATGACCTTGACATTAATTTCTTTACAGTGAATTTCAGAAACTATCTGTATACATTTTACAAGACCTTTTTCCATCAACAGTCACTGGAGTAGGCTGTTCTTAGAGATGTGACTTCCCCACTGTCTTGGAAGATAAAAAAAGGGTACATTTTTTAATTGCTAGATGTTTCTGCTTCTGTTTTCTCCATCGCTGCCTCAGGAAAAAGCAGTTTTCTAAGTATGTTTGCATAGAATGGTCCATACACTTTTTTATTGAAGTTTACAATGCTTGCATACTGAGATCCAAGAAACTCCATCTCTCTCTGAATCACAGAAAGGCCTCCTGGGATAGTAGGCATAGACTTTTGAAAACTTGGAAGAGCAAGTAAGCTTCTCATGAAGAGCTGGATTCGTTTGTCTGAAATGGAATATAAAGTATGCTCAGAACAAATGTAAACCCAGGATGAAGCTACAGTCACTTTGTAAGCACCCTGCACATCAGCACAGCAAAAAAATCCAACAATGTAAGCAATAACTTTCCCAAGACTGTGTTGGGATGGGAAGAAATACTACTATAAGCTTCTTAAATTTGGCTACTGCAAGGTGTATACAACATAAATCTACTGCAACAAGTTACATTACCTAATATGAAGTAGATTTGAAAAAAGAAACTCTAGGTTTAAACACAGAACAGACACAAAGGAGACTGAATATCACTCATTTTTCTAAATTCTTCTCCAAAATACTAGGCTGCCTACTTGTCTCTACAGGCACTTTTAGAATTATTTCTAGCTGTGACTAACCATGCTCTGCAGCATACCAAGAACACTATCTCTAAGTAAACAACATGTCCTTAGTCTCAGTTGAGCCAGTACTTTACTACAGTACGACAATGTTTTTAGAAGGTAATTAGACAGCTGATTAAATTTGCTGGGACTAAGTTTATAAACAGACACATACAATATAAGAATTATGTAGTATCTCACTAACCAATCAAGGAACAGACAGGATTATTCTTCTCAACAATATGAGCAATTTGACCCATCAAATTACTCTGTGTTTCTTCACTAAGAGTGGGAAGACCTCTTTCACTTAGCGACTTGTTCACTGTGCTGCAAATCTGGACACCAATACCATTCAGAGCCTCCTTCAAATCAAAACTTCTGGAAGAAACAGAAAAACATTAAATTCTGCAGTTTTTGTAGCATAGGTTGTAAAGTGCCCTCCCTTTCCTTTCCCTTTTATTTTCAACCTGCTCTCTGCAATGAGAGAATTTTGGAAAGCTTTCATCTTTTGCTGCAGATTTATGTAAATCTACAGATACAGGAAAATCTCTATGTGGAAGATAAAATAAGGACCTAATTGTGATTCAAATGGGAAAAGTAATTTCAAGTGTGCAGCAGTGACTACCAGTTCACTTTGTCTGTGTGCCTAAGTGTTTTTCTGGGCCACATACAGAGCATTTCATGAGGAAAAGCAGAGTGGAAAACTATTTTATAAGACAGTCACAGAATACATCAGACTTGCCTGGCAGAAGAAACAGGCAGCCAAATAACCTGAACTACCTACAAAAAATGATTTAGTGAATGTATCGCCACAGTCTCTCCAGTATTGAGAGTGTATGAACAAACTTTACTACTAAGCTCCAAAATCTGTACATTAATATCAAGACTAAGACTTCATTAAAATCTAGCTTCAAAAATACATCCAACCTATAGTGGACTTGTATCATAAAGGGAATATATAGATTAAAACTTGATATCTTCCTAATAATAACAAGTACTGGATGTGACATTAGAATTGCTTCCAACTGTTTCCTATCCAAAAAAATAAGAGTAAAAAAAAAAAAAGAGTTAAAAAAAAAGGCCTTACTTCTTGTTCATGCCTTCAAGAAGAGGAAGAGTGATCCTTTTCAGCTGGTCAGCAAAATCAGGCACATCTACAATCGCTGCACCCACCATGTTATTTGTTATAAGAGAAACACAAGCTATGATTTTTAATTGATTGAGCTTTTCTCTCAATTCCTGAAGACGAACTTCATCTGTTATTAGAGTCTAGAATTGAAACAGTAATACTCATTTAGGAATAAGGAGAGAGAGTGTCAGGGAAAGGACAGATCTAAGATGTAGTCATGAAGCATTACTATTTTTAATCACAAATACACAAAGCCAGAAGAGACAGCAGCTGAAATAACCTAAATATGTGGTACAGCATGAAGTGGCATTATGTACAAGTACCAGAAGTAAGCCTCTGGTGGGAAGAAAAGTAATGCCTTCAGTGCAGAGGTAACTGAGGACATTGCATCGTATTTCTCATCACTGCTGACAAATCTGCAACCAACAGTTCAGCCCATGACGTGGAATGCTCAGAGGATCTCCAGAGGACATTGTAATGACCAAGGTTACAGACACAACAGTCTTCTGGATTCATCTGTCTTTTGAAAAAATGCCAAGATTCTTAACGGATGGATAATGATGATCAACTGTGCTTGACAACCACCAGTTCAACCACCAGAGCAGGTTCTGCAAGTGATACATAACCTTCTGGCAAAAAGCCAGCTGATCATACCAAGAACGTAAGTAATTCCCACAGCAAGATGTGGCTGGAGTTAATTTTAGGTTGGACAGAGTTCATCCTAACCCAGTACCTCCACTGAGCAGCACGGTGGCATTAGCATCAAGCTGCAGGTGGTAGCAATTTCACACTATGGCAAGCTAGATCCACCAGAGGATACCTGTGTGTAGTGCTTACTCAGAACCATTCACAGGAAGGTAAGAAAGTGGTGTCCCTTCTGTCCACTGACTAAGAACACCAAGAGCATCCCCCATGGATTTAGCAAATTCTCTGCCAGGCCACTTTATGTGTAGCTAAAGCCCTCCCTGCAAAGGCAAGTTTTAGCCCTGACTGATAGCAAATTTCACATTGGCTTTATGGAAAGTTGCAGAGGTCAGTAATCAGGAGTTGGAGGGAAAAACGGAACACTGATTCTTGAAGCAATAATTTACATGCACTGAGAAAGGGTAAATACCTACTTAGAATCAGTAAACACTTGGAGGCCTCTATCTAAAGAGTGATCACACCAATTCCTGCTGCTTTTAAGAAAACAGGATGCTACAGTCAATTCTTAAAGATATTTAGAAAGCCAAGTATTGTCAGTAGAAGGCCACAGCCAAGACTGCTCTTAGGGTGGAGCTGGTGAGCTATGATTGGAAAGAGGGAGAACAACCTTTACCTTATTCTCTTCTGGTTGCTGACTTGCCCATCTCGAATTTTAAATTTACTGTGCAGAAATTTGAGTGCAAGAAAATATTCACTTACTGTCATCAATAGCAGGATTATTATATCACACCGATGATTTCATATAGCTGGTAATCTGAAGACACCAAAATATACTTCTTACCTCTGGAATTGTTTTGCAATAATCCCATTGTAACAGTTTCAAGTAGCCATTATTTAGCACCAGTGTAGGACTAATAATTGGTTTTGAACTACTATCAGCACCAGGAGATGATGAAGACTCATCAGAAAGAAATGACAATTCATCTTCTATTGATTCCTTTATCCATTCTGTTGTGAGATTCAGGGCACCTAAGCATTGCAAACAGCACAGATTTACTGCATGCTTTCATCAAAATAAGCACTACTTTGAGAAAAAAGGAGTTGTATACATAAGAACTCAACTTAGTGGACTGCTAAGTCTTCACATGTTAATTCCCTCACTCACTTTTTCCCACAGATCATCTTCCACTGGTCACCCTGAAATTCTACCTAGTTTGTACAAACCCAGCCACAAATTGTTGGACTTCATACAAGATTTCTAGGTAATAAAAGTCTCAAGGTTTGAGTTCACAAAGGATTGTTTTCCCTTTTTCAGAGAGGCCACTTATCAGTTGCGGCATAAGACTGAAAAGTAGAGATGAAGGGAGATTAAAACATTTAATTTATTGTAATAGAGTTTTTCTCAGGCTGGATATAAGAATAGTGCAAGCCCTATCAGTGGCTCAGGGCTCCCATTTTAGAAGCCCCTACTCCAGATTGTTAGCAAGCTTACTTTTTCTTCTTGGAAGAAGTATTTCTGAACACTGTTTAATCATATTATACAAAACCTGTAATAGTGGATGAAGCTGACTTTGCATCACCTAAGAAATTTTGTTCAGAACCTGCTTTTGTTTATTAACAAATTGATCTTGCCCCTTCCAACTTTCAGGCACACTAACTGTTTTCACACATTTATTTCACACTAACAAAAGAAGTGTCACACACAGAAGAGAGAAAAGTCTTATCTCACGTAGGGCTTCTATATCCAGACAGCAAGAGTCACCACTTGTTTGTTTGTCAAAAACAAACCAATTTGGCAAATTAGATTTGTCTGAAAGTTCCCCAGATTACAGACAGATAAACTTGATAGCGAGGTAAGCAATAACCCACTGACAGCTTGCTTGTCAAAAAGCTTTCAGATTACTTAGATACAGACAAGAATTTGAAGTTTTCCTCTAAGTTAACTGCAACTTACAGATTTTCACAGCAAGTATTTAAATAGTCTTCTTTTAAAATAAAAGTTTAAATATAGCATGGTACATACTTGGCGTTTCTTCAAGAATCTCCTGGAATTTTGTTCTTTCGTAGTCCACCAAGTTACGCCAGAGGTATGGTCTAAGGTTTTTAATTGTGTAATTTGCCATATCCACTTTCATCAGGTCCAAAACATGGAATATTTGTCTGAAAGGAGGAATTTAAAATTTCTCCATTTAGTCTATTGATTTTAAGTGAAGTGAAGTACACATACATTATCACTGTAATTTCAGTTCTGGGAGAAGTGAACTCCTTCATCGGTACTTCAGAGTAACAGGAATGTTACATACCATCTGGAATACTTGAAGGAGCAGCATATATAAGGCTTGGTCTAAGTTAGAGAGAACAGGACTAATGTAGCATCATTAAATGCTACAACCCTGTAAAACTAAAAGAAAGTTTTACAAAAATTACATGAACTAGTGCATTTGAGCCTAAATGAATAGATTAACTTTTTGGTTACTCTGATTGCATCAAGAGAAGCAATCCTGATGCAATCCTTGCTTTGATCCCTGTATATTAACAGTAGAACAACTTCCATTTACTCTTAATATTTCAGTGTACCTAAGGAGCACTGTTTTCTGCCCTGTTATACAAATGTTTTACTGAAATTCAAGTAATAAGATCTTAACTAAAGAGTTTTTAAATCCAAGGTTTGCCCTCCCAGAGGAAGCATGCAATAAATACTTCAAGAAGGAACAGTACAGGTGGGCTTCTTACATTTTGTAAGAATGAACAAGACAGAAAAAAAAGTTTCTGAAACAGATTATTGCAGGAGTTGTTGGCTTAGATATTCACAGCTGCCTAGTTTCATCTAGGTATCCTACCCCTTTCATTACAAAGTAAGATACACAATCTGGTCAGTGTGGCATAGCTCTTCCCCTTTAATGCTTCAGTAAGTTTTCCTATAGTTTGAGAACAGGTGTCATGCAAACTGACACAAATTTAGATTTCTTTTACCCCCCCCCCCACTTCCACTGCTCAGTACTCTTTCAGAGAAGTGTTTTTTCTTCTAAAAACCACATTCAAATACCAACCTCAGTAACTCTACAATATTGTCAGTTGCTTTTAACTGTTTTATGTCATTGTCTCTTATTGGAGCACATAACTTTCCCATAGTGTTGATGATATAGTTAGCTAGCCCAGGAATATCAACAGCATTATGTTCTGCCTGCTGTCTTATAAGATCGGTATCTAGAACTTCACAAATTTGATTGTGAATCCTGTTTGCTCCAGGAGTCAGGAAGGAAAGAAGAATCTAAAATAGAGGGGGAAAAAAAGGAAAAGCTTATCAATGAAAACCGAATCACTTAGTAAACACACATTCAAGAGAAATTTTAATATTAATGTCAGGTGTATATAGCTGACATTATGTTCAGTCTTAAAATGTCTGGTTATATCACAGGTAGCAGAAAAAAGGACTGTTAAAAAAAAAACAACCCAGTACAGTTCTGCAAAAATGCTCAAAGCCAGTAAAAACAAAAAACAAGTCAACAACTAGACTCCTTCAAAAGCTGGGAGGCTACCCTGTAAAACAAACATTTACTAACTTAAAATTCTGCAAGACTTACTATTGTACCAGAACTGAAGCTTTGTATGCTCACCTGTGAGACAATCAAACACTGAAGCCTAAGTAGGCAGGTGCAGTCATGCTTATACTCCTGTACATGCGTTAAGCTCACAGCATGGCTCTGGAAACAGGCTAGTCGAGATGTGAAGCTTTTTGAAAAGAGATGGCTTTCAACTCATCACTGTGCAGTGAAAGCTGAGTGAACATGCCACTGTGTGTTTGTGGCCATATTCCTGGTTAATATAAGTATACTACAAACAGACATCTATTTTCAGTTCAGAATAATCATGGCTTCATCTTATAAAAGGAAGAACTGGAAAGTGTTGGGTTGACTAAGTTAAGCAGACCCTTCAGTGAACTAAGGGACTCCTAGAATTAAGCTGACAAAACAATATAGAGAAGGGAGAACATTACCTCTTTAATTTCCTCAAAGAGCTTGATAGCATGCTCATATTCTGGAGGATCTTCATTCAGTTCCGATTCCAAATGGTCCCAAAATGCCTTATGTACAATTTGTTTCACTGTGCCTGCAAAGCTGTGGAGTTAAATCAATTAAATACAGAAAATACTCCCAACTAACTTTCATCCTTGTAACTGTTTTAGAGGAGACTGATCACCTGTTGGGAAACACACCTCACCCCATATTATGCCCTACAACCACATCTTCCTTGGGCTGTGGATCATCAGCTCCCAAAACACGGTCTAGACTGCTCCATTCACTTCTCTCTTCTCAACACCAATGCTGCTTTTTGCAAAATTTAGGCTCTTACCTGTTTTGTGGGTAGTCTTCATGTTTTATGCAAAAATTTGCATTTACAGCAATTTCATGAGCTAGAGTCCAGTTTGAGAGATTTCTTGTAGCTGCCATCATTTCATCAAATGTGATAACCTTGGGAGGGCTTGCTGCTGGAACAAACAAGACCAATTCAAGCCAAGTATCTATAGCTGATAAGTGCAATTGAAAATACTAAAACCTAGAAATTTTACTGCTTGCTAATTTGACTCTAGTACTCTGGAAGAAACAACCCAAGATTACCAAGTCTTCATATCTTCTTAGAACACTAACTCAGGAAACTCCCAGCTTATCAGGGGGGTGTGTGTTTGTGGGGAAATACCACACAAGCCTCAAAACATGTTGAGGAGCAATTTCATATTTCCACATCTGAACTAAAATACTCTTTTTCCTTTAAAACAGGACCTTGCATTCCACAGATTTCCTACTAACTGTTCTGTCAAAGCCACTCAACCAAAAGCATGGGCAGTAAAGAGATACCAGATGTCCATTGTAATTCTGAGCACATGATGGCTATGTTGCCTGTTGGGAAGGTTCTGAAGTTACTGAATTGCTATCCCCTCACTTATGGATCAGCAGATCTTTCATCTGCTGTGGAATGTAAGTTATACTCATTTTTTCACAAGTTAGTAGTAACAACAAAACAAACTCTACATTGGAAAACAAGAGCAAATCCCCAAATTCTATCATTTAATTTAGTATTTGGAAGACTGGTAATATAGAAAGACAAAAAGTCAGCTGCCAACTGCAGCTCCAAGCTTGTTTTAATGTAAGACTTCATTTTCATGGATGTAAGAAATATGCATGGTCTGCAAATGCTTACAGACACAAACATGAACCACATCTTAACCAAGGTTTTATTTATCATTACTCAAATTATCTTCCTTGTGCAAAAGTGTGTTTCTGTTTGATTCTACTATTTATGGAAGAAAAATGTGAATTCAAGATTGATTACATGTAACTTGATATAGTATTACAAATCTGTAAGTTACAGAATTAATTTTTAAGTGCAGGGATCAAACAGAAGAAACCCACCCTTTGCACAAAGGTGTATCTGGTAGAGTGGGAGGCTGCTACCAATGTCAAGGTTAGGAAGCCCATGGTGACACACTTGTCTTACACTTTCTGGAGGGAAGGAGTGCACAGGGAGACTCGCCCATGGACACAGCTGCTGCTGGTGCTCCACACACAAGGGGATGCACTGCTTCACAGCAGAGAGAAAGCCATGCCTCTCTCTCAATACTCTTAAACAGATTCAGAATTCCAGGTTCTACCCATGACAGCAAAGAGAAACAAGATAAGTTAGCCTTATTGGTCTATGCACAATGCAGGTAAGGCTGAAATAGGCTTACATGCTGGGGAACCAGGTTTGCTTGAAGAATCACTGTTAAAGCTCTGCCTTGAATATTCCGAGTCGCTGGAAGAAGCTGTGCTCTCTGAGAGGCGTGAAGAATCTGTGTCACTGTTCTGGTCATCATTGAGAGGCATTCTGATTCCCTTTACCTGCCACAGTAAACAAGACCTGGAAAGACAAAACAATTCCCATAAAACCAGCACTTACTTTTTTTATTTGTTTCTCAGAAGTCAGCTACTGATCATTACATTGTGAATGAAGATCAAGTAGTTGCCTTTCCTAAACAGGAGAAGCAAAGGAAAGGATCTGGCTTGACATGCAGAATCATACAGTTATCAACAAACTAGACCTGTTCTGTAAGAAAGCTTTGTACCTTCAGCTATTTCATACCTTAATGCTGGAGACAGTCAGTAAATTGGTTCTACTTTAAAAAATGAAAGACCACCCACAGGAACCCCTGAAGTGGCTTGTTTGCAAGAATTTTGGTGGTTTTCAGTATCCACAAGGGATCTTATCATGTTTCCATCCCCCACCTGACTTCACCAAGAAGTGGTGTTTAGCAATGAGTTTCCTTCCACAAAGAGGCTGCACTGAGTGTAACAACTGTGAAGCAAACACAGAAGTTGCAAGGGGAGAACAGAAAAGTAATTCAGAATATTACATTTCTGATAGGGTGTTGCTGAAAGTGTAGCCCACTGCTTTAGGTAGACCTGTGCTCAGAATCAGATCAGCGATGGCACAGACCCAAAAACTACTCCTCCTAGGGGTGAAAATGGATAGGTTTTCTAGTTTAAGCCGAATGGCAACTCTGAGCCCCTAACGTTCTATTTAGCATAGAAAACAACCACCACTGAGAAGTGCCATGCTTCACAGTGTTTCTTTACGCAGACAAAAACTGCCTCCCAAACAGATAATCTGCAGTTGCAAAAAATGTGGACAGCTGCACAGTGTGATACAGATGATTAACAACTGCATGACAGGAAGTGAAAAATGTGTTTTTAATAATATTAAAATGAGAAGCTGGAAGTCAGCTGTAATTACTACCAAAGGAATTTGACCCAGATACTAAAAGTAGCTGTCCATCTCTGATTATGGCCATGAAGCATTCTGTAGTGGACTTTTATGAAGAGACATAGCCAACAATGGTTTCCACCAGCAAATTTAACTAATATAACTTCATTTACAATTAAACCCCATCAACTCCATTAGGCAGGGAATACCACACTTTGCAACTGCTGAACTTGGAAAAAAGAATGATCTTTGGCAATAAAAGAATGATCTTTGTGTGTACTTCTGCAAATCAATATACTGTGGGGTCCTGAGATAGACAAAAGGTAGCAAAAATGAAGATTTATTTATGCTGGCACCTAGTTAGTGTTTAAATGTAACAGCTAGTTATTTGTTTTTTCGGGTACCAGCTCATCCTGAATAAACCTTTATAATGTGATGAGCTACTACACTGATGAGCCTGTTAATTGAGATGATTAACATTTCTTAAGTGTATGTTTACTCCTTCTCCTCTCCCAAGAGGAAAGAGGATGCACTTGAACACCTTATTTATGTCAGACTTTATGCTGGGGTTTTTGTGAAAAGGATTGGTCACATTAGCAAGAACAGCTAACAGTTCATTACTGGAGAAACCAGTAAGAGACAATTGACTATAAAACAGAGGTCATGAATTCAAGACTTGCAGCATTACCTGTGATCCTTAACATCATGTTTTCGTATTAGAACAGCAATTTTATTTCTAACAAGCAACTGAAAACAAGCAGATATTTAAACCAGTATTGACTAAGCAAGACTGAGTTGCAAGGCAGCCTAAAAAACCCAAAATGCTGAGATGTTTTGGCTTACAAGTTGTATTTAAGTTACAGTTAGAAATGTGTGGCTCCTTAATGCCACAGAAGAGACAAACTATTTCTTCAATTAAATCTGTGTTACAAATCTCAAAGTTAGTACTGACCAGAAACTAGTTGTGACAAACTAGTTGTACAACATACTCAAGGTTCTTCATGTTGAACTGCTCACTTAAATACAGTAACACTGCACACAGCCTGCAAAGTTTTTATTACCCTCCAACTATTTTTTTAATCACTATAAGAACACTGTTTCCAGGCTTTAATCTTGTGTAACACCCCTTGATTTACATACAAATAACTAACCTCCAAAAGATTAATGTTGCAGCACGTGGTCCATGGAAAGATTGGATTGACGTTGTTAGCAACGTAGTGGCCCAAAGTCTTGCAAACCGCTTGCCTAGTATGAGCACTTCAAGGTGTGTCTACTGCTCCTGTTCAGGTAGTTAAGAACATGGAAGAAGGTAAATGACCATTAAAACCCCCAATATTCTCACACAATTTACACGTCATTGTTTCATGAACTTCCTCTTACCTCTAGGTATGATAAAGTTAATAAATATTCAGGTTCGCAAGGTGCTCCTGAGGGAAGCACTAAACCAGCCATGAAGGCAAGTCAGCACTGCCATTTTCCACCCCAGTGTTGATTTCTAATACGATCAAGTGGTTAAGGTACAATTAGAAGTCTATATACATTAAGTCCTTAAGCAGTAGTCCCAGCAAAGGATCTTTTGGCAACAAATAACTTGCATTTCAAAGAGGCCCATGACATTTTGGTGTATCAAGACCATATCTACTCCTACAATATATGCACATACACAGAGAGCAGAGCTGTCAGTAGAGTGCTTTGAAAGGCTTCATTTAAGTAAGAAGTTTCAACACTGCAACAGGAGATGACACACAAAAAAACCTGCAATCTTTTGCCACACTAAATACACTTCCTAGTAGAATGCTTCAAACACAATGGGAAGGAAGAATGGGTGTACTCTGAAGATACAGAACATTATTGCTAAATTCTAAGTTTAAAAGATAAACACATCAAACTAAACATACATGAATATACAAGCAGAGTCTGCAGGTGCCATCTAAAACACTTAGGCAAAAGTACAGTCATTGAGCATATGAAAGGGAAGTACCAACCAAAAAAGGCATTTCTGATTAGTTACAACAACAGACAACTGAGTCTTAGTCCTTGCTTTATAGCCTACACTGGAAGAGCTGATTTTCCTTGCACTTTTGTAGACAGCACAGAAGTTGTCATTATTAACTAATGGCCAAGTTCATATAAAACTTTAAATTAGTATAATGGCCACATAAAAATATTTCAGAAAGCCCTTTAGCCTTGCAAGATCTCTTTGTAACTCACCATCTTGCATAAACAATATTGTCTTGTTATTTTTTCATTTGCTTATTAGTTATTACATATTAGGTTGCTGTTTTAACACATGGATCAATATCCTACCTGTTCTATTAAAGGGTCAGCCTGGGGTTACAACCTGCTCTGCTATATTAAAGACTACCCATGTTTACATTTATATTAGGCTGGACACCATCACAGTGGGCTTCATCACACCATCTGCTTTCTTTCAATCACTACTGCACTGTAGGGTTTTTTAAGGATAAACTCTATGGGAGACCAAGCTAGAAATATCTTCTAAATGTACCAACCCAAGATTCTAGCTAACTTAACAATGAAGAAAGAAATTCTGATGTTTCTGCTATTTAGACAGTTGGGAATTACTCTTTTTAGTAAAAAGAAAACGAATACAAAACTGTAGATGCTTAAAGGCATCTTGCTCTTAATCACTTACCACAACACCCAACTCAATTCTTTATTTAGAACTTATCAAGACTGCAAGATCAGGTTAGTTTTAGAGGACACAAACGCACTTTTTATTCCTGAAGGTCTGCTGTAGAAGTTATTTTATGAAGACCCTGGGGGGAGGAGGGAAGAAGACAGTTTCACAGTTTGTTAGGTTTTTTTCTTCAGATACTATCTTCAAGGAAAGTATCTTCTTTCCATCCACAGCCCTGCTTTGTTCAAAGGAAGTGTGCATGGGCACAGAGATTTATGAGTGCTCTGTCCAGTTTTACCACTATAAAGGGCTTAACTTTGTTTATTCTGCTGGGCTCACATTCTTACTATCTTTAAGCTGGCACCGACCGAATCTCAGTTGGTCTCGAGTTTCCCTTTCACTGACTCCACCTCTGCCAGCACTCACGACACGAGAACAGAAAAGAGCCTTTGTTCAAAGAGTTACTTGCATTTCTTCCCGCTTCATTTTTCACAGCTTACAGCCGACATTTCTCCCCTTTAGTCTTCCAGTTCCAAAGCTCTTCCCTTTGAACAGACACTTCGCGAAAGCTTACAAAACTGCATCGGCGAAAGTGAGATGCGGCCGAGTGCCCCAAGCGCTGCCCGCGGGAGTGCCCTCGGCCCGGACAGGTCAGTTATGGGAGTAGGAGCCGCTGCCCCCGAGGGGAGCCCGGGGACTCCCTGCCCGCTCCCCTCCCCTGCGGGGGGAGCGACACCGAGGGAAGCTGGCGGCTCCTCCTCTTCCTCCATCTGTTTCGTTGTCTGTCTCCTCCCCCGGGCCCATGTTTTTAACAGTGAGCAGAGGCAGGAGTTTGGCACTCACAGACCAAAACAAACAGCATTTCCAAGGACAGGCCCGGGGGGAGGAAGGTCGGGGGAGAAGCAAGGAGGGAACGCTCCCTGCCAGCCCCAGACAAGGCGAGCCCAGCCACCCGCCCCGGGGAGGTGTCGGGGTGCCCCTGCCCTGCTGACCGGGGCTGCAAGGGACAACCCCGCGGCTGCGGCCGTCGGGGCGCATCGTACCGGCGAACACTGAGGGATGGCGAAAGCCCAGGATACACGGGGCAAGGGGAACACTACGGACCCAGCGCAGGAACTGCGAAACCCACCTGCTACAGTGGGTGCCTCACCGGGGCAGCAGAGCGACGGGCCACCACCTCCCTGCAACCCGCACCGCACAGGAGGGTGGCAGTTCCCGGGCCAGCGCTGACCCGGACTCACCCCGCTGCTCATCGCCCGTGCGTGCCTGGATACCCCGCCGCGTGTCAGCCTCGCCGGCCGGCGCAACCTTGCCTTGCCCTGCCCTGCTATTCCCAGCCCGTCACTCACCGCTGCCCCTCGCCGTTCTGCCCGGCGCTCACCAGGGCCGCACACAGGCCCCCCGGATTTAAAGACCCAGCCCGGACTATGAGTGTCTTACTCGGGCACGTCCATCTCTGACGGCGGAGGGGGGGAGGCGCGTCACCTTTTCCTGCCTGCCGGCGGCGAGTTTTCCGAGGCGCTTGGGTCAGCCTCCGCTTATCCCCGTGGAAACTACCCGCATCTCCTCATTTGGCCTGCGACCGGGCACTCAGCCTGGAGAAATATGAGGCGACACGGGGAGACGCTTCGGCGGACTCCCCCACGCTGGCAATGGGCCGTGCCAGAGTGCGGGGTTAGGCCAGGGGCCGGGCTGGGTGGTGTTTACGGAAGGGTCCCGTCCGTCCGGGATGGCCCCGCCCGTGCCTCGCCCCGCGGCCGCCTCAGGGGCGGGAACACCGATCTCGCAGAGCGATATGTGCCCGCCTCTGTGCACTGCGCTGCAAAGGGAGCTTTGTTGCCTCGGTTCGTTTACTGTCTCGATCGGGAGGTAGTGAGGTGCCTCTCTAAGCGCTATCTTGCCCTCCACCCTCCACTGCCGTCCCCGCCCCCTCAGCTTCAGGGGAGCCACTCGGGACCGTGTCGAGTTTAGTCACGCACCTCGCTCATGGCTGCGGTGTCCGGAGGCCTGCTGAGCGCCCACTGAGGAATGCTGCATGGGGCAGTGCAGCACTATCATTATAAATGCTTTGCTTATTGCTGTATTGACCTCATGCACTGGGCAGCTTCATGCACCCACTGGGCCAGTAGTACCTGTCAGGGTCATCACTTCTTCGTGTCACCACTGCCTCACCCACCAGGAAGCACGGAGGGCAAAACATCGGCAGTCATTTGTGAGGCAAGAGCTCACTAACGCCATCCTTGCCGGTCATGAAGACACAGCTCCCCTCCTTGCAGATAACCTTTAGCACACGTGGTGAAATACACAGAATAGGTGTTGTACTCGGGTAGACCATAGCCCACTGTAGGTCCTGTTAACCCCTGCTATAAAATCAAGGGCTCGAAGCAGGGAACAGAGTTTGGCTACGCAAATGCCAAGTGCTCGGCTGGAGAGGGAGCGCCTGCTTGCAGCGATGCAGAGCACCTGGCAGCCCTGCTGCTGTGAGTCCGGCCTTCAGAGACATTAAATGGGATTAAGTCCAACAGCCTAATCCGATAGCGTCTATAAAGAAGACAATGTTTTAAATAACTGTGTTTGCACTACTTTGCCCCACTTTGTGCATGTCACTTGGCAACGACAGTCTGAAAGAAGCTCAAAACGGCTTTGGAGAAGACTGTGATGGTACACAGATGGACTGCTTTGTACAGAACTGTTATGACTTCCACGGACATTACTTATTATAATTTTTACATCCATTTTTGCTTAGATGCCATCTGAAATACAGGGAAAACCCGAGTTTTTTCTATGACGGCTGCTGACACCTTTTATTAATTAACCAGCTAGAACTGCACAGAGTACTCGCAAAAACACCAGACTCAGGGTCCATTTTGTATGTTGTCTGTGTGAATGGGCAATTCTGGAAACCTGTGTTGCTCAGTAGCCTGGCTTGCACAGGGAGAGAAAGGGGTGCCTCAGCCTCACCAAGTAAAGTAGCTTCTAAATAGTGATATGAAATTTAACTTCAAGGGGAAAAGTATCTCAGGGACACCACCTAAATTACAGAGTAAGAGATGGGATTCCAGAAAGGGATGGCTTTAAACATTTATTTTTTTTAAGCTGTAGTAGTGCCCTTCTCTCACCAGCTGTTATGGAGGCCATTCTTAAGTGCATAGCTTGCTCCATCTATCTATCATCTTATCAGAGATGTACACCTGTATGTGTAGCTGAGGCACTAAGGATGTGCTTTGAGATACTAGTGCAAAAGACAAGAGTAAGTTAGACACTGCAGTAGTTAGCACTTAACCTTTTTGGTTTCAATTCCTTCCTGATCCAGAGGCACTGAAGCTATAGGCCACTATACAGATCTTGAAGTAGATTACCGACTGGAGAGATTTTCTCCACAGAGAAATGCCACTCATTTCTCATTTTCTGGGTGTCCCCAATGTCAGCCAGAAAAAGAATTGTACAGCCTTTAAATTTGTTCTGCTCAATTAAGAAGATCAGTGTCCTTGTGTCTTATTTAGAACATGCACGTATGTCCTGGATTGGGCTGGGAGAGAGTTAATTTTTTTCCTAGTAACTGGTAAGGGGCTGTGTTTTAGATTTGTGCTGAAGAGTATGGATAGTTCAGGGATGCTTTAGTTACTGCTGAGCAGTGCTTACACAGAGTCAAGGCATTTTCTGCCTCTCACCCCACCTCAGCAGCCAGGAGGAAGGTGCATAAGAAGTTGGGAGAGGACACAGCCAGGACAGCTGACCCCACTGACCTAAGGGATATTCCACAGCATATGGTGTCATGGTCAGCAATAAAAGCGGGGGAAGGTTGGCAGACGGGCACAGCTTGGGGACTAGCTGGCCATCAGTCAGTTGCTGGGGAGCAACTGTTTTCATTTGCATCACTCGTCTTTCTTGGGTTTGCTTATTGCTGTATTGACCTCATGCACTGGGCAGCTTCATGCACCCACTGGGCCAGTTTATCTCTCTTTGTTATTTTCCTTTACATTACAATTAATATTATTTAAATTTGTATCAATTATTAAACTGTTTTATCTCAACCCACGAGTTTTCTCACTTTTACCCTTCTGATTCTCTTCCTCATCCCACTGGGGATGTGAAGGGTGAGAGAGAGCAGCTGTGCGGTGCTTAGCTCCTGGATGGAGTTAAACCACAACAAGGTACACATTTGGAATTTTGACTAGTGTCTCAAGTTGACTTGAATTTTTTACCTTTCGCTACAGAAGCACTGTTAATTGAAATGAAGGACTAGTTTGTGCTCAGTCTTCACAGCAAGTTGGTTCATAACCTGCCTTACTGTCACCAGTAAAACTGTCAAAGACGGTAAAGCCTACAATTAATGCACTGCTTTATCCAGTAAGGCAGCTACCAAGTGGATAAGATGTGCAGCTGCATTTGGTCCCGCAGCTCAGAAATGTTCCAGTATGTGGCTAACTCATGGTTACTGTGGGAGGTAAAGGGCAAGGCATCCTAGAGTTTATGCCAGGGCCCATGACAACTAAGTTGAGAACATAACTTAAAGTCACGAGATATTTTTCCCTAATCCTAATAACTGAGCCAGGCAGACTGGCTTTAGCACTAACAGATGGATGTTAAGACTCTGGGTTGACTGAGATCATCAGGCCCAGATTTGATAATAGGCTCAAGGGCAAGACAAAAAGACTACAAGGCAGGTGTAAGGATGCTTTCTTAGCTTGTTCTTCGGTGGAGTTTCTTGTATTCCAAGGAGAAATAAGTCTTGTGAGAGGCAAACAGGGTTGCTGCTTCTCCCCACTGAAGTATTTGTCTTCAAATTCACACAGAGGCAAAGCAGAATATTGACACTGCTGACAGAAAATGGTACATCAGTAGCTTCCCCAACTACACCAGTCTGCAGTGTCTAGCAACTTTACCATCTCAGCAAATTCCTACTGCACACTCCCCTTGGCACTAGTAATTAGTCTTTCTGTAGAAAGAAGTAAAGAGTTCGACCCATTGTGTCAAATACAACAAAAAGCTATTTGTGGAATGGTACTCTTGGTCATAAATAGCTTGAATTGGTTCCATGGTGAGAAAAAGCTTTAGGCAGTATATTGCTAACATTTTCCTTGTCACTACCAAGTGAGAGAAGGAGAAATGGGATGATAGTTACTTACACTGCCTTACTCCTTGAAACAGATTTACATCCCTTGATACTTAACATTGATGATCTTCTTGATTATTCTCTGTGGTGAAGTCCCTATGGCTCAGATCTTCTAGTAAACTCTGAAATAAACAGCTTCAGAGCTAAAATCCTGGGTCTTAGGGTACTGCTACAAATCCTAGCCTTTCTAGGCCCTTCCTAAATAGAAATCTGATATCCCCTTCTCATAAAGTGTGAGACAACTAAGGCTGTGGCTAGATCTTCACTGTGGAAACTGCTATTTTAGCTTTCCCAGGGTGCTTTGTTTGCTGCTGAAGATTTCTACTCTCATGGTATTGAGGTAGACAGATTATTTTGAGGGTTCCTTATCTGGTTTTGTGCAAGATCCCTCATACCAGCTTCAGCCACCTCTGGGATGTATATAGGACAACCTCCTCACCCCATGCAAGCTCTCTGTTACTTATTAGGGTCAAGACACTAAGTTCTGTTGTGGTACCATAACCTGCAGTCACTCCAACATCCTCTCCAGCTGACTTTTGGTCTCAGGTCTGTGCATTTGACAGAATTGTGCTGGCAAAATGCCTGAGACAATTCACTATAAATTCTCCTCTTATCACCTATTCTAGTAGTTACTCAGTAGAACACCATGTATAGACCAAACAGTTCAGTTCATCCTAAGCCTTGGTAGAGGCGGAACTGTATTTGCCGGGTTTACATCAGGGGCTGTGATCCTGCTAGCTTTAAAATTCACTGTTTCTACATAATACTCAATCTAAAATTTATTATATACATATATATGTATATGTAAAAGAAGAATATAGTGTAATCAAAGGAAAGACCAAAAAAAGACCAAGTTTTGTCTTCCAAGACAAAACTTGATTTCATGTCTTGCTGTAATAAAATAGAGAAACAGATACATTCAACACCTCAAGCTCCAGCTGGAGCCTGCAGCACAGAGAAAGGCCTGCTTAGCCTTGCCTTCCTCCCCTGTACCGGGACTCGCTCCGTGGGGAAGATGACGGCAGTGAGCTCGTGTCGGCATGGGGAAGCGAAGGAGCATGCTCGGAGCGGAAAGGTTCCGCTGGCGGGCTTGGTGTTGAGCTCCCGGTCCGTCCGTCTTGGACAAAGCCGTCCGTGACCTGACAGGGGCTTGCGTGGGGCCAGGAGCGCTCCTGCCAGCCCGCTGGTCCGCAGGGACCAGCCCGAGGCCAAGCCTCTGCTCTACAAGCACTAGAAACGGGGTGGGGAGAAGGGCTGCGGATGGAGAAAATAAGCTTTTCTCCACGCCTTTCTCTCAAGTAATTCCGGAGCTTGCTTCAGTCATTCCAGCCAAAATCACAACCAAGCAAAACAGAAGTTGCGTGAGGCAGAATCCCGCTGTGTTCTGCCACCTAAACTACGCGCGGGGCTAAAAACTGGCAGTAGGACCGGGCTGGGTTGGGGGACGCCAGGGGCCGGAGGCTGCGAGGGTAGAGAGCTTTCCCTGCTCCGAGACCCCCGCGCCGGGTGGGGAGAGGGTCTGTCATCGCGAGGCTGTGGTCGGCGCTGTCCCTCAATCCCGCCCGCCGCCCCCCTGTCCTGCTGCTCCCCTGGGGCCGGGCCCTGCGCGCCACGTCTGCCCCCCAGCAGAGCCGGAGCCCATCCCCGTGTGCGTGGCGGCTCCCCGGGGCGGGGGCCGGGGCGGGGCGGGGAGCGTGGCGCGGCCCGGGCCGGCGCCTCCGCCTTCCCTCCATCCTCCCTCTCTCTCTCTCGCCTACTCCCGCTGCTCCCGCTCTGCGTACGACGGCGGCGGCGGCGTTGTCCCGCCAT
>VZRN01001507.1:1026328-1057121 GCA_013397935.1 Dasyornis broadbenti | reverse complement strand
GGGCGTTCGCACGGCAAATGTGCAGCTGTCAGATGGCCTGGCTTGCGGGAAAGTGAACGTGTCCCCTTGCCTTCCCCTCCTCTTCCGTACTCCTTCCAAGATGCTATCATGGCATTAGAGGGGTAGATGGAGCCAGGGCCGCGGTATTCCCCGCGCCTGCAAACGTGGCCTCAGAGCAGCGAGAAATCCCTGCCAGCCAGCGTAGAGCTGGGCGGGACGGGACGGTGGCCGCAGCCCCCAGCTCGCTTTTCCAGGGCCTGTGCCTGAAGCCATTTTATGGAATGCAGCCCGCACGCTGCATTGCGTGTTGGCAGCGGTGCAGACCTGCCGTTCCGAAGGAGCCTGCTGCTCCTAGTTCTGTATCTTCGAGGCCGGCAAATCACTTAACCTAGCGGGGCGGACGAGCTGCTCGTCGCTGCCTGTCGAGTGGGCAGGTGCGCACGCCAAGGGACACGGTGTGGCAGCACTGTCAGAATTGGGCAGAATCCTTCCTCAGCCTCCCCACACTCCAGAAAACAAAACCTGCTTCAGCTTCACCGGATAGCAGAGCCTGTGCCAGAAACACTGCTGCTGTATTCTGCCTCCCACGTTCCTGCTGCAGTCTTTGCCCAAGGGAGTGAGATTCGCAGTATCCCAGACAGTCTAAGACCACGGAAAAGCTGTGAAGTTGTTGGCACAGGATGTGGCTCAAGTGAAGTGAAATAAATGCTCATTTCCCTCATTTTTTTTTTTCACTCCGGCCCTTATTAGCCTCCCAGCTATAGTTTCACAAATAGCATTGTCCCCTTGGATATGTCCTAGGGTGCCTAGAACCTTTAAAAATGGCATCTGTGATTGTGTATCATCAACATACAATTAAGCTCATTTCCTGGGAGTAGGTAAATTGGTTGGAAGACAGTATGTAAAATTATGAGTGAGTCAAATCAAAGAACAGGAAATTCTTGTCTCAGCTTGACTACTTTCTGCATGGAAGACCATTCAGATTCCCTGTATTCTCTGTGAGCTTGAGCCTGGGCTGGCATTGGGGAAACCAGCACTGGCAGAGAGCTTCTGGCTGTTCTGTGGTGCTTCCAGAAACACAGTGGCCTGCACATGTGGAGATTATATCGTCAGTCTTGGTGTTTCCTGTCCCATACAACAAGAAGGAAGAGGAATATTGACGTCAGCAGGGGAGAAGGGTTGTAAAATTCAGAGCTGTAATGCTCTTTCTGAAGGCAATAAATCCTGGGTATTTTACTCACTGATGACAGGACAGTGATTTGAACTAGTAAAGGTTGTTGTTTTTTACCAGTTTTTAAGGCATATTTATAAACTGTAAGAAGGAAGAAATTGCAACGGCAAGACATAAAACTACAATATGTAAGTGTAGAACTCAGATGTGCATGCAATGTATAAGCCCTTCCAATTAAAGGAATGGGTACAATTTGCTGCCTCCCATCCCATGTCATTGCAGAAAATCATAAGTATCTGTTACATACTCTAGGAGAGGAGTATATAACAGAAGTTATAAATAGTTGGTCTCAAAGACAACTGAAACTTATTTGCCTGCGTATAGCAGATGGCTGCTGTTAGATGTACAGTAGTGCAAGAATTAAAGGTGGGGGAAAACACAGTTTTGATGTAACCCTTGAAAGCTTTGGTTGTTGTGATTTGGTGACACAGGAATGTACTTGAGGGAGAGGAGAGCAGGCTGTATATCCTTGCTTTAGAGAGGTGTAGGATCCTGCGTTGTACTTGCAGAGTGTCATCAGCACAGGCTGCTGCATGGCTTTGCCCTTCAGTCTTTGACTGCAGAGAGCTCCTGTCAGGAGTAAGCATTATATAAACTCATCTGCTTTACACATCAAGGAGAAGGGAAATGATGTGGAAGTTTAGTCTTTGACACAGCACCATTCTCAGAGAGGCCAAGGTCATTTGGTGTTTAAACACAAGATAGTGTGACCAGTTAGAAAAATAGTTGTTGGCTGAAGATACACTTTTATGTACTATTTGTGATGTTAAATCTTTCAAGGGCTATGGCTTCAAATCTTACCAGCCATGTATGCCAAAAAGGCAAGCTCACATGGAGGTCCACACACAAACCAACTGCTTTGAAGCTGTGAATTTTTCCCCCACTTGTGCAAGGGTATTGCTTTGAGCCCTGCTGTCTCTTGGTTAGGACAGAGCAGATTAGAAGCTGGTATAATTTGAAGACCCCAGTCCATTTTATTATATCAGAACTCTCTGATCTTCAAGTGGCTGGCCCAGATGGAGAATAGCTTCAACTTACACCATGAGTGTAGCCTCAATGCAGCGGAGGAGCAGGTATAAAATACTTCCACTTTGTGAGGTGGGATCCGTCTCTGTCAGTCACATAGTAGCAGAGACACAGCCGTCTGGAGAGTTCTGGCTATTTCTGATTTCTTAGACTAAAAAGATAGTTATTTGCAAATATGAATTTGGTGATTTGGTTGAAATATGTCACTGTAATAGGAGGGCTGGAAGAACTTTCCTGTGTTATCCTGTTAGATTTCTGACCACCATTTATAGTGATACAGAAAAAGCTCTCTCTGTGGAAAGAATCAGAATGAATGACAGCTAAAATGTAATGAAAATGAGGTTGGTAAGTCAGTCTAATGACTAGTGCTCAGCTGCAATGAGTATGCAAGTATTACCTTCTCCACCCCTTCCCCTTAGCTCATTTCTAAATTCGTATGAGAGCACTAGAGAATACAAGTGTAGGGAATGTAAAGTCATTAGAAACCTTTTTGCTGAAGAGAGGGTAAAGAAGTTATCTTTATGGGTATTCTTCAAACTGCAGGAATCTGTAAGAGCAAGAGCAAGTCTCATGGCCAAACTACCATCCTTACACAGTGTAAACTTTCATGAAAACTAAGGAGGATTTGGCCAGGGATTTGCAAAAATCCATAGAAAAAACATAATTTCTAATTAGGATGCCTGTTAGGTCTTTTGAAAATAATTTCTAGGTTCAGAGTCAGACAGGGAACTGCTTCAGTTGAAAAGAAAAAAAAATCAACTCTATGTATTTGTTTCTAAAACCATATAAAATATACTTCTTTCTATTTATAAAATAAAACCACCCCTCCAGCTGTGTATCTAATCAGTAAACATGGCAGCCCATGTGGCATGGCTGATACCCCTCAGACACAGGGAGTAGTGTAAGGCAAGGCAACGTGCATTACTCAGCACTTGCCATCCTGCCAAAGCCCTGAGGTATTTTCTGTGTGATGGATTCCTCTTGCAGCCAGTGGGAGTTCTTAAACTGCTTTGCAAAGTTTAAGAAAGTACAACCCCCACATACACAGAAAGATTTCTCCACAGTCTTACGACTGATGCTCTGCTTGGCCTCAAAATTAAGTAATGTGTGCTTCCCTGGCCTGGGTCTTACCTTTAAACGTGAGAGTAAATGAATGTGGCGGCCCTTCACCGTTGGACCACTTCCCTCTGGCTGCTACTAAAACCAGTTGTAAAGACAGTTTTTGTAATTGGGAAGTGTAATAGTGTACCTGATGCAGTGGTAGGAACTTCCTGTTAACCTGAGCTAGATGCAAGGCAGGCCCTTGGCAGCTGCTGTGCCTTTGTTCTCTGTATGTACATGCATGCACCCTACTCACTGTGAGTGTGGGGGGGTATGCAGGAGTGGGAAAAACAAGCTGCGAACTATTTAGAACATGAAAGTCTTCATAATTTTTTCTAATCTTAACAAATAGTTAACAAAAAAAATTGTGTTTCCACGGGTGACTAGGAGCAGCAAAATGTCTTGATTACTGCTCCCATTCCTCAGTCTATACCAGCTCCCTTTTTCCCCTGATTTTTTTCTGTTGCTCTTTTTTGTCTACCACGAAACTTCTCTTTCATGGTCAGGAATTGTTCTTTGGTATTCTTGCTTGATAAAATCTAATCCCAGCTTTTCTGTATTCAGAAGCTGATGCCAGATACTCTTTTGGTTTGTTTTTTTTCACCCTCTCCCTTTTCTCCCTTACGGACCTGTGGTCTTTAGAAGCAGGAGTCATATAGGGGAAGGATGGATAAGGGGTCTGCATGCAGACTCTGGAGACCTGGGTTCCTTTTTCACTGCCTTGGATTTCTTAGATCATCAGTGGCAGGTCACTGAGGCCAAGGACCCTCAACAGAAGGTGAATGTACTACAGAGCTGTAAGGCACTAGATGCTGGTTTTTTTGTGCCTCCCATATCTGTATGCCACATGGTCACTTCAGGTATGGGACATGAAGGATTGCAAGGTAATAATTTTGTTTTGTAACAGACTATAGGGATCTTGGACAAAAAGGATGAAATTACTGATATTAACCATGTATATTTCTGGCCTAGGTACGTTCTCTTCAAATCACATTTGGAGAATTTGAATCCATGATGAAAATCGTTCAGCAGAAGCAGGAGGTTAGCGAGAAGGCCGTTAAACAAGGGGAGAGTGAAATAAACCGGATCAGTGAAGTGCTTCAGAAGCTGCAAAATGAAATTTTGAAAGACTTGTCTGATGGCATTCACATGGTGAAGGATGCAAGGGAACGAGACTTCACATCTCTGGAAAACACAGTGGAAGAGAGACTAACAGAGCTAACCAAATCTATAAATGATAACATTGCTGTATTCACTGAAGTCCAGCAAAGGAGCCAAGATGAAATCAACAATATGAAAGCAAAGGTTGGTTCACTAGAACAGGCAGATGTGTATAAACATGAAATTAAGGTGCTAAAAAATGCTTTTGAGGAGATGCAAGCATCCATGAAAATGAAAGAAAAGGACATAGAGACCTTGAAGAGTACAATAGACTCCATGGAGTCTGATGTATACACTGAAGTGAAAGAGTTAGTCAACCTCAAACAAGAACATGAGAAGTTCAAAGAGGCTGCGGACACTGAACACCTTTCATTAAAAGCTTTACAAGAGAAAGTTCTGAGAGCTGAGGATTCTATTATACAGCTCCCTAGTGACATTAAAAGAATTGATGAAGATTTATTGCAAATCAAAGCCAACCTCAACAAATGGGAAGATAATGAATTCTTCAGAAAAGCATTAGAAACTTTTGGGAAGAACAGTAAAGGACTGGAGTCTCGATTGAGGCACATTGAAGACAGCCTAGAGTCTCTAACGTCTGTTGCTGCTCAAAACAATGAAAAGTTGGAATCTTTCCTTTCTAAGGAGGCAGAATATGAGAATAAGCTCAATACCCTAGAACAAAGCATTACCACTCTTCAGGGACTCTCAAATGCAGACATAACTTCAGTCACAGATGTTCTGAAAAATCTTGGTGAAGCACAGACTTCGCTGTACAATGACATGGAAAACTTAAGGAGAAGCATCAGTGACTTGCCATCCTCCAGTGCTCTCCAGGATGTCCAGAAGCAAATTAGTACTTTGTTGGATCAAGGACATCTTCAGGCAGGTCAAGCACATTCTCAAGGCTATCTTGAAAAGTTTTCTTCTATGGAAGGCTCTGTAGATGAACTGAGATCTTCGGTTAGCCAGGTTGATTCCGATTTGAAAATGATAAGAACTGCAGTGGATAGTTTAGTCGCCTATTCAGTGAAAATTGAAAATAATGAGAACAATTTGGAGTCTGTGAAGAGCTCCATAGATGACCTGAGGAATGATCTGGAAAGGTTGTTTGTGAAAGTAGAAAAAATACATGAAAACGTTTAGGCAGTGGTGCTCCTTGGGCAAATAATGGCTTAAGGAGAATAGCTTTTGTATGCCCTGTTTTTTACTCTTTTTAAAAGCAATTTGATACCTCCAAAGAGAATAAGAATACTTTAATAATACAGTTCTGCTTATTTCCTTTATTTCTTTTCTGTGTAGTGTTTTTGGAGTTTTTGTTGTTTTTTTCTTTCCCCTTAAATTTTGTTTTAAGAAAATATGAGTTCAATGGGGGGTTGAGTTTCTTAATGGCTCATCTTCTCTCCGAAGTTGTGCCACTGTAAGTGTAGTGGTGTAACTAAGGCACTACAGCCTCGTTAGCATGGGCACATATTTAATGGAATGAAGGTGTTTCCCACTGACACTAGATATCCCACACAGAAGGGCTACAGCTGTTCTGGTACCCAAAGCATACTGCTGTACTCACTGAGGATTTTACTGGTATATTTTGGTTTAAGAAACAAATGAGCAAAACTGCACCCTATCTTCAACTGTTTACTGTGGTGAACTTGAGTGGAGCAGGTGTGGAGCACCTCATCTGTTTCTGCAGTTTGGGACTCAGACATGTGGTCAGTTTAGCAAGGGTTGGCTGAGCTATAGTGTATTTCTGTGAGAGTTTAATCTGTACCAAGGAGGTACCAAGGTCTGAGGTGTAAATGGCACTGCCTGGGGCTCAGGCCTAAGAGGTGTTCCACCACGTGGCTGGAGAGATTAATTCTTTGTGATCACAGGCTTCTTTGCCAGCATCTTCAGCTGCTGGTGCAGAAGATCAGTGCTCAGAAGGGACATTTGAAGGATGGGATTAGTTTCAGGAGGGTGCAGTAGTAATATCTTTGTCATATTTTTAGACTGTTCACATGATTAGGCTGTCTTTCTTCGAAAGATCTAATTTGGTCTTTGGTATGGGATTTTCCTGTAAAAATTACCACAAATTTGAGGAAAGAGAAGGACCAAAACGGCACCTGTTGTGTTCCATATATAACAAGCATGCTAACAACAACAGTAATACACTCCAAAACACACAAGAGGGAAAATCACCATGAAATCAGCAGAATTGCTTCTGTGTACATTTCCAAGTTTTCACACAGCTGACAGTGACCTGAACACCTATTCAGGTCTTGAATGCCTGATTCTTGTCACTGCTTTTGTCACTGGGTGTCTGGCTGGGGCATGGGTAGCAAAGGATCCTTCTAGGAGACCCACTGTAGGAGAGTGAGAAAAAACTGTCATAATTCTGTAGATGCTCTTTTAAAAACCACTTTCTCATGGAGCTTCTTTGGTTTTCTGTCTTTTTGGAAAGGATTTCTAATATCCCTCCTTTTCAAGTTTACTTTTTGAACTTTATCCAAATAATTGGTAAAGAAGTCTGCACACGGATACCTTGGAAATAGGCCATGGGCATCATGCCCACCTCAGCCTGCACTAGATAGATCCTCAGCTGTGTTAGATGAAAAATTCCTAGAAACAGCATCTTCCAGAAATGGGAACAGTACAGGTGAAAAGGAGTTCTCCTAGGTAAATCAGATACTGAACCATATCTAGTAGTGTTCCCAGTGTAAACAGGAAAGAATTGCTGACAAAGAAAGAGGGAGCCATGGCATTAAGGTAACTTGTTGTCACTGTTGGAACTGCACTGTTCTTTGTTGACTTCTCAAGTTCTTGAACAATGTTGTTTAGGTTACTGTGAAATTAACTGTATGGCTTACTTGCAGTATTTTTAATACATAATAAACATTTGGACTATTCTTTGCACTTTTTTTTTGGATCGCTTTTCTTATTGTTACATTTCCTAGGATGTTTCCAGCGGGGTACAGGGTAGGGGCTGGGGAAGCCCCACATATGCTGCACAGCTTCCTCAGGGGAATGTGGAGGCACTCTTGCCTGCTGTGGTTACAAGCCAACTCTTGAAACCAGGGTTTGAGTCACACCAGCCCTGGTGTGAAGTGCAAGACGGTGATGGTGAGGTGTGAAATACCTGATCTGTGCCATGACTGAGTTCGGTGCCAGACACTGCCAGCAAGGCCTCAGTAAGTCCTCCTCAATGCCCAAAACTTGTAGAACAGAAATAATGTGCAGAAAGAACCTGTCTAATATTTCCACAGTGGCTGCTCTTTTTGATTAGCTTGGACTGCTGGACTGTAAGGCAAATCAACTGATACCACGCTCACCATGGATATCTGCCTTTCAAAAGCTGGAAAAAGGGTGATTTCAGGAGTATAGGCATCATCATATCCTGGCAATTCTTGAGGCCATAGTCACAGAAATAGGTAATAACTCTTTAAATAAACTACCTATGCTTGACAAAGCAGTGAGCACCCAAATCTCTTCTATTCAAAGACACTTGATATAACCTGTTGGCAGCAAGCTGGCTGACACCATGAAGTGACTTTGTAGTAGCTGCATGATGCTGGAACTTAGGCTGTAAAGCCAGCAGTACAGCTGGGCTGTATTTGATCTCAAAGATTAAACAAAGAATTACTGATTACACTTCCAGTAACTGAATTTTTATGGTAAGCTATTGAAATTATTTATTTCACTAAATAATAATTCTCTGTAAATAATAACGTCTGGAGGCAGGCAGAAAGACAAGGATCCCTTGGCAGCTTTTATGTTCGGTTTGACATTTTCATCCAATACAAACACTTCCTAATTTCCTCATAAATGCTCACAGAGCACATACAGACCTAATGCTGCTCTTTATTGTCATTCTTCAGCTTTGTAATAAAGCAGCAGAGAAGGCTGCAAGCAAGACACAGACTGCATTGTCTGTGTTCCTTTATACTACTGGTAGTTCATCAGTAACATTGTTACAGTAACAAATCTCAACATAAATTGTCTACCTGATTGATGAGGTATTGATCAAGCCTGTTCATTAACACTTACCTTCATTTTCAGCTGTAAATAGAGAAACCATTACACTGAGGCACTGTGGACTTGATCACTCTTGAAAGGGCTTGCCCAAATAGCTATGCTGGCAAATATGACGGAGATATATCTTGGGCTGCTGCAGGGACTTCTCCCAGCAGGAATTCAACCACTGCCTTGAGTGAAATTACTGAGAAAGGCGTCTGGTGGTCTAAGTGTGCATGTTGGAAGTTTCATTAAAGCATCAATTAGTGTTTACTACCTTTTTTGACATAACTCAGCTAGTACTGTAAACAAAGCTGAAGAGAAGTGAAATGGCTACGGGGAAAAAGTCTGTCTGAGATGTACAAACACCCCAGCAGCTAAAAAACATCCCAGTGTGGACCCTCTGCTTGGCTGGGCACTGTCAAGGGTGGTCTCTGTCCAGTTTGGAGCACTGCAGGAAAGGAGTGACTGGGCTGGAGCGACTCTCCAAGAGAAAAATGGCGGTGATCGGAGGTCAGATGTTCCAGGAGAAGACACTGAACAAATAGGCCTGTTTAGACATGGAAAAAGCGGAGGGAAGATGGGAGGGGAAGGAGGAATGAAGGGCAGAACGAACCCTGTCCCCTCTCCGAGGCTGCGGGCGCCCCCCAGTGGCGGCAGCGGCGGCCCGGGCTCTGCGCCCGTCCGTCTGTCTGTCCGTCTGTCTGTCCTTCTGTCTGTCCGTCCGTCTGTCTGTCCGTGCTGCTGGAATTCCCTCCCGGGGCAGGGGCTGGGAACGTGCCTGGCCTGGCGCACCCAGCTGGCAAAAGCCAGGTGCCCGTCGCCTCCCCTCCCCAGGTCCCACCGCGGCACCAGCCTGTGAGCCCTGCTAAAATGCTCTCCTGCGCTACCACCACCCCAAAAAATCCTTCACCGACTGCTAGGCTGATTCTAGAAGGAGCTGCCACTTATTCAGCCCAGTTTTGCCATTTTCCTAATAACTGGTCCCTGGCTTATTTGTTGTGTCATCACCTGCTTGGTTTATACATGTCTGTGGAGGGGGAAGCTGGGGCTCTTTTGGGTTTAATATCAGCTGGATGTGATATTTAGCACTGTGAGATGCTTATCCCTGTTGGTCCTCTGAGTACTCATACATTCCTGCTACCCTGGCCTTCCTGCACGCATTTCAATCATTGTCATCCCCCACCAGCCAAGAGCAGATACCTGTGTCAGAGATGCTGGTTCAGAATATTTACACTCAGGACTTTTTGAACACCTGTTTGTAAATCCTGGCATGAGGTCAAACAGTAAACAAAGTGATTCCTTTGCCAAGAACCCACTTAGTCTAAACTGACCAGGGATGCTCAAAGGGCAATTCTGCCTTGGACACTAAAGCAAGAAGTATATTTTCTGCTTGCTCACATACCAAAACCTCTCCAGAGACTCTCATATACAATCCATTGCAAGCTCCCAATATAATGTAATTTCTCCAGAGTCAATGCTTGCTCATGCACTCGGAAAGTGAAGGAACTTCGAAATCTCTTTATGTGAGCAGAGCTCCGTAATTCCTGCATTTATAATACAAATACTAAACCCCAGAGGTATTCAGAGTTAATCCAGCATCACAGTTGTAACTTGCTAGACCTCAGACAAAGAGATCCCTGAACCCTGCTTTCTTTTTTTTTTTTTTTTCGCTTATGGAGCAGGTGTTCCCTTGGCTGCCACGACTTGCACATAGTACATCTCAAAATCTTTTCCAAGATGATGCTACTAGATGCTGTGCTTCGCATCAAGGGGACAAATCTTTTCACAAGTGATTCCAATTTCATTGTAAGAGGAATAAAAGCCAAAGCAGCAATTTCTTATTTTACTGCATATCCTGTTTAGAAAACAACAAAAAAGTTTTGAGGAAACACTTATTACACAATTAACTCCTTTAATCCTCACCCTGGTGTTCACCCACAATTCTAGAGGAAGAAGTTAGCTCAAATAAGGGTGGCTTTGTTCCACTCAGGAAGACTTTTCTGTGGCACTCTGTAGATGTAAATATGTCAAATTCCAGTGGATAATCCTTTCCTGTCAATACTGCTTAGGTTGGGGTTGGGATAGAATGCTAGAGTTCTGAGTAAGGATGGAAAACATAACAAGTAGAGAAAGAATCAGAGTTACCTTGAAACCTTTCATTTTGTTTATTGCTCTGACTTTCAAAGTTCTGATAAATTTTTCTTTTCCCCTCATTTCTCCTTTTTCACCAAACTTCTCAACTGTATATACATAGCAAGAGGATACAGAATATTATGTTTATATTTTAACTGATTTACAGTAAAAAATTGAAGTCACAAGCAAACCCAAGCCTTAAGATGAGAGCCACTGAAGAGCTACTTGTTTAGAGAGAATACTGCAAGAGACATATCTAAACTTTGCAGTTCCCAGAGTGTGTTTGCATAGTTCACGCTTTGGTGTCGCTCAGTCCAAAATACCTTACTGACAAGTCGTTTCCTGCCCTGGAAACTCAAAATGCTCTTGCAAGGGAGTGAGATCCAACCTGCAAGGTGGTGTGCCTGTGAGCCAGAGAGCTGCAAAGGACAGCAGACTACCGCTGATCTGTGCAGCCTGGGAAACTTTTCTTGGACAACCCCTGCTGAGTGCACAAAGTCTGTAAATCGAAACAGTGTGGTCAAAAGAAGATTTCCACCCAGATGAGAAACTTAAAAATTACAGAGTGACAATAAATCCTGATCCAGATCCCACTCAAGTCAGTAGCTACACTCTCCTTTTCTTTCCTGGTACAAAATCAAAGCCAAAGCACTTCACCCAAAGCCACACAGAAAACGTATAATATACCCAACAGCGATTTCCAACACCTCAAGCTCAAAAAACCCTCTTCTTTCCTCTGAGTGCATCAGAGTTGCTTACCAGAATACCTAATAGCTAACAGATCTTCCCATACTGAGCGAGGCTTTCCTTTTTCAAGATCCGTTCTCAGGGTCTGGACACAGCAGCATAAGAACATTATCACAGGAAGTAGTACTGGCTTATATGGTTTATGTATTAAACAAATATGGTTTGTGGTGTTGGGGAAGCAGGCCTCAGGGCACGTTTATTAACTATTTCTATTCAAAAGATTAACAACGTAGATAGCCCAATGCACACTTCACTGAGGGACAGCCTTCTCCATGCTGTTGTTTCCAGCTGCGTGGAGTTTCAGGCAGAGCAGCTACCTGGTGCATGTTCAGCTGATGCCTTCAGAGATCCCATCACAGCCCTCAGTGCTAGAAACAAAAGGGACATTGATTGATCAGAATGTATGCCCTGAGTGAATGAAGCTGTTGTTATTCCTACATCATGTATATAATGCCAGTGCCCAGAGGTTACAAACAGGTGCTGGATGAGAAGACTTCTTTAGGCACCTGTCCACTGGAATGCTCTGGGCACCAAACCACTCTCCCAAGGGCATATTTTTTAGGATTAAAACATCAAGCACCCCATTGTGATAACTTTTGCCTCACCCCATACCAGATTTCTAACATCATACATTCACGTCTGAAGATGGTATTGGTCTTAGCACATCCATTAAGGATTCCACATTCTTAGGGTGGTTTCTAAGAGGGGGGAAAAAACCTCTCATTTCTGTCTAATGTGTTTAGCATTTAAAAATAAGATATGCAAGAAAAAGAACAGCTTTTCCATTCAGAAAGGAGATATTTGTATCGCTAAAAATAGCCCTACTAAGCTTCTGTGACCTTGAGATTGATGGAAGGATAATGAAGGTTTGCCAGAGTATGAATCCTTACATATAATTAACTGAGGTGATAATAACCTCTTAGAGCCATGCAAAATATCTCTGTAGTTGAATGCATTCAGTGACCAAACTGCATTACAGCATCCCAAAAGAATGTCACAGCCTCCCAGTGACTGCAGTTTGGGGACATTACTGGAAAAAGCCCTGTACCTCCTCCCTAAGTCACTGTGGTTTTAAAAGCCACAGCAGCTGTAGAGACAGCAGGATGACTCCCCATGGCCTCCTTTGCATTCAGAGGAACCTCCTTTGGTTAAGTCAGACTGGGAGACATTGTAAACCTTTCAGAGTGTATTATCACACAAGCACATTTGGGTTATTCGGTAACAACATGGGGAAAAGCTTAGCGGTGGAGCTGTAGGAAGTGAGGGTGCAGGCTCCAGTTGTCCTTTGTGTCGCTGCTCCTTCAATCCACTGTACAGTCAGACACCAGAGAACCTGTCCAAAGGAGCTGATCAACCAAAGAACAAAGAGGGACAGAGATGAAGTGTGGTAAAGCAGTGAGGCACACAGCAGAGACAGTCACGAGTCCACATGGCTGGTGGCAACCATAGCAACTGTGACATTTTTATAATGTTAACTTCCAGGTGTTTCTGCATCCTCTCCTGTCTTTTGTAGAATAACATCTTTCATGTGATATGATCCAAAGCCTATGGACACAGATCCTTCTCTGTTGATTTCCATAGTCATTCTGTGTGGAACAGGGAGAGGTGAAGGTGAAGAAGTACCAAATAGAATAGATACCTACTGCTTTCCAGCCTGCAGCCCCATGACATATTTTCTAGTGTTTGGGGCAGCTTTATTAGTTTATAAATCTTCCCAAGGCAAAGAATCTTCTATTTCCTCTCTCCATTCTTTTAGTATGGGTAAGGAATATTTATAATGAAGTTGGCAGTAGATAGTGGTGTTATTTGTTAAATATAACCCTTAAAAATAGATTTTGGTTCACGTCAAGGAGTAAGATCAAGGATTTTAGGCATTGCAACTAAGTGCTCCAGAAGTGCTGGGAGTGCCACAAATGCAAGACAGAAACACATGTTTGAACTGCCTAGAATTAGTGTATTTATACCAAAGTCCACATGAACCACCAAGGGTAGGGTGAGTGGTTGCATTCTCACCTGGTTCAGGGGTTCACTACTCACATGTAATCCTGTTGTCACAGATGATCTGCAAGTACTTTTGGCAGAGAACTATGTGTCTCATGTGACATCTTAGGGACCTGCCCCTTGCAGCACACGTGCTGACTCTCTGCTTCTCACGGCTCATGAGCCAGGTCTGCCCCAAACCAAACAGCTGGAGTAAAGGCTGAATCTATCCAAGAGCCCAACTACTTTGTCCTTGGTTCAGATCCTGATTTGCTTTCACTTGCCTTCACAAAGCTCTTCAGTTTCCTTAGGTTTAGTATTTCACATTCATTAGAACTGGTATAATTTACTGCTTTACATATAAAATTAGTTCAGTAACAGAACTTCTGTTTCAAATGGTTGCACAGAGCTAAATCCCTGTTTGTGACAGTATTTGAACTATAAAAAGAAGCACATCTATTAAAAAGAGGTTTTGGAGTGCTGTTTATTGTTCCTTTCAATTTCTTCCATGTCACCTTAACAAAAAGTTCCCCTCCTCCTGAAGAGCAATGAAATAAATCTAAGTTCTTCCAAGGCATCACAACCCACGTTCAGGACTAGGTTTGCTTTCTTGTGTTGTCAAAAAAGAACTGACAACAGATGTACTGTAGCAAGTCAAGTGCAGTGTTTGCATTTTTGCCTGAACTTTTTAGAGGCAGCCCTGATTTCAATATTTCCTGGACAAAAATCTGGAGATAGATTTGTATTGTCATGATGGCTGAGAAATCAGCACTTGATTCCTGCAAAAAGGAATCAAGAATGCAACACAGAAATGTCCTTCACCACATGAATCCTGCTCACCTCAATGCTGCTGCCTGCAAAAGGGAAGAGAGTTTCAGAGGGTGCAGCTATACTGTACCTTCGGTGTGAGCCCAAACTTCCTTTATACCTGAAGCATTTCAGCAAAAGCCTGTGCTTGGGAGTGGGGTTAACCTCAGATTTGGGCAGAGGAATCCAGAGGAGCTTCTTTCCTTCCCTCTCTCCCAATCTGCATCCAGAAAACATGCAGGGATTTACTATAGGTTTATATAGTCAAAGAGAAGCCTGGGGGCTCAGGCTAGCAGCTATCTCTCCCAGCAGCAAGTCAAAACTCCTAGCCAAAGTGCTGACTCCCAATTCAAACTGCTTAGGTCCCTCTGAAGTTTGTACTGTGTAAAGATAAACACATCCTGAAGTGCTTTGTTAATACCACAGTGACAGGCTTGACACAGGGACCTGGTTTGAGAGAGTTCTTCACTACAAATGAAAAAAATCTAGTCACTGGGTGATTTATTAGCTTCTCTTCAATGATACTTTTGTTTTAAGAGGGCTTCAGTTACCCTCTGCTGACTGGAATTTTTCATTTATGTTGGAGAAGTATTGCTCCTTGACTTGAAAAATTACTTCCAGTGAGCAATAAATGCTGTGGGCCTCATCCTGTGGCTTTGGGCATGACAGCTCACCACCGGTCACTCTGCCATGGGATCCTTGCCATTCTTTCTCTGTTTTCTTTTTCTTGCCTTATGCTTTACACATGTTTGTAATTAACTCTTTTTTTTTTCTTTTTTTCTAAGTTGCCTTGTTACATCTCCCTCTGTTCCAGGCTGTCAGCTATGGGTTTCCCTGTATTGAAATCCCAGACATTCCTCATCAATGAATGCTTGTTGAAATGTTTTTACCACTGGAAGAAATCCTTTTTTCACGTTGTTTCCAGTACATGTGGTAGAGTGAGTCCTTGCAGTTAAAGAAAATTCTCTCTGGAGAAAGATCCTAAGTGCAGTGAAAGGCTCAAGACCACCAATTAACCTGCTTTCAAAAAGAACAGCAAGGTGTAGCTGAAATTCTTCTTGTATATTTTGATCTTATTTGCACATTTCTGACAATGAAACCTCTGTCTGGCTGTATTTTTGAGTCTCCTTTGCAGTTACCAAGGAAAAAGTTGAGTGTTTTGGCAGATCTCTAATGTAGGATCTATCAGTAAGTTTATTTAAAACAACTGTTTTCTTTAGTCAGTCCTGGTCTTGTGGAAATTCTTAATATTGCTCTGCCTTATAATAATCCTTGGTAGGGATCTGTGGGGTTTGTTCTTGCACTGCCTTCTCCTGCTCCTTTCAATAGGACCATTTGGCAAAAGCAAATGCTGTATTTCAAGGCAGTTCAATTCCATTTACTCTTTTCAAAATCGAAATGAAACCATTTTAAAGTAGGGTTTTTACTTATCAAAGAAACTCTTGCATACTTACAAACAAGAAGAAAACAGCACATTGTTACTGTTATTGTGTAAGGATGTTAAATGTCTGTCAGTAAGCAGTTGTGTGGGACACCTTCCCAGGGCGCTTGGGTACAGCAGGGAGCAGAGCTTCATCCCTGCCTGCTCACCCTCCTGCACTTCTCCTGCAGCAGGTGGCAAAGCAAGCCTGGCATCTTCAGGACAAGGTGTATTGCTGAAGCCCCTAATTCTGCAGCTTGGTTTGTTGAGATGAGAGCCCTCTCTCACCACCCTTTACAGTGTAAATGTACTTTAAAGGTAAAATAATTCCATAATAAGTCAAGAACTATCGCTGAAGATGTTGGGTAGAACAGGTCTGGCAGTGCCTGTCTTTGGGATAAGCATGTTGATTAACTGCCTCTTGCTTCCCAAATGCCACAGTGTTCTCAAAGTGGGGCAGAATTTCCTATTTGCTGCCCTAGCAATACATAGGGAAGCCAGCTTCTGTTGATCAAGCTTTCTGCATAAACATGTAAAAGTCTTCCCAAATACAGTTACCTTTCTAGCTGGTTTGCCTGAAGAGATCTGGACAGATCTTCAACACTTTGATAATATATTCTGACGATGCCTGAAATTCTCCATACTTTTCCTTATATCCCCTTATATCCTTATGAAGGATAATGAGTTGTGCCTGAGGATCCTTCCACAGCATCCAGCTCAGCTACTGCAATAGCAATGAGCAGTACTCACTCCTATGGGAGTAACCTTGTCTGCTGCTTCATGCAAGATTTAAGCTTCAGCTTTCTGCTGAGCCTTCTTCAAAGGCAGCCCGGAAGAGCAAGGTTGCCAAACCTCACTGCAACCCTAATGGGATTCAGTCATCCAATTCTTCACAGCAGCTGTGAAATCCCACTCTCAGCTCCATATCTTGTTCTTTGCATAATGTTCACACCCCCATGCTGCAGCCTGGCTAGTCAGTCCCAAGGCAGCAACTTGTCTTTGATTGTCTTAAAGGGCTGCAATAGAGGTTGGTGTGCCCAAAGGAAACACAGGAAACACATCAGATTAAAGAAAGAAATTAAGAGAAAATCAGATAATGACACCCATCCTCATTACCCTGGAAGAAATGAGAGACAGAGAACAGAAGGAAATGAGATGTAGAGAACAGAAGGAGTGGCCACCAACTAGGTCAGGTTGCCAGCATGAGGCTATTTAGACAGATAGCAGGAATGGTGATCAGATATGCGAAGCTTTTGAGATGTAGATTGAAATTCCCCTGGTCAATGGCTCCAGATGTTCTCTAGTGTAGCAGGGCAGAGTTTTTTCCACAGTAATCCTGCTTTCTGAACCTCCAGGTTTCACTGACCATAAACTTTTCATGAGTGCCCTTGACATGAAGAACAGAAGTCTTCAAACTAACACCTGTTGCATCTATTTTTATAAGTTGTGGGACTGATCAGTTCTACAAGGGATTCAAGAATAAAACATATTTAGTAGCCACAAAGGTTTTCTATTAATTTTATGTTTCTTTTCCTTTCAAAACTTGGGACTATATAGCATATATGTGCCACCAGCTGCTGGTTTTGTTTGACATAAACCTCTCTTTGTTTTGCTCCTTTAAACTCAGTGCCAGATTCTGCTCATTCTTGTGCCCTTGTATATACTAAATAATTCCCTGGGCACTAATGGTGCAATTCCAGATTCTCTCTAGGGTAACTGAGAATAGGAGCTGGCCTTTGTCAATTCAAATTTACCCTTGATGGCACTTCATTGAGGGCGAAGGATCTGCCAGGAGGGTATTTTGGCCTCATTGTCCCATGACAGTGAGTGTTTCCTGCAGGCAGCAAATGGAGTGCTGTCCAGCCAAATGTGGTGAGTGCAGCAGGTCACATACCTCTCCTAAAGCTCTGGAGCTAAACTGGGTCAGCCGAGGCATGACAGCCCACACCAGCTACAGAGGGGCCTGTGTTACTTATGTGAAGCAAGAAAAACATGTGCAAATGCATCCATCCAAACCTGTAACTGGAACTGACAGAGGCGAGGGGAGTTCCCTGCTCTGCTCTCTCATCAGATATCCTCGATAATAACCCCTGACAGAGAAAGCCTCTTCCTGGGCAGCTGCGGATTTAATTTTGGTCTTTGTCCAGCCCAAGCAGCTCAGATCTCTAAAGGAGTGGATTTTCTATACAATAGGGGTGGGATGCACCGAAGCGTGAGGGAGAGGCGGGACACCAGGTGTCTATGAATGAGCTAACCAGGAACCTGAAATGCCTCCGTAGCCCTGCCCTGCCCCTTGTTCTGCCTTTGGACTGTAACACGGAGCAGCACAATGAATCAGTATTAGCCCTGGTGCAGCTGCGAGAGGTCAGGCCCTCCACTTTTGTACCGGCATCTTTAATTTAGGCCCCTCAGGGACTCATTTTTTAAACCGAGGAGAGGGGTAATGCTCAAGCTATCAGGGGAAATTACATCAGTTAGTGAGAGGACAGGCTTTTAGGAAAGGCAGCTTGTACTTTAACCTCTCCTACCACACCCTTGGTGTGATGCTTAGGTAGCCTTTTTGCCTTGGCCTCTCTTAAGCAGCCTGTATAAAGTCAACAGTCCAGATCTGTCCACCTATTCTGCTACTGATCTTTGGAAATTCAAAACTTAAACTTAAAAGGGAACTGCACTTGGTGGCACTCAGTATAAAGTTAAGTCCGGAGACACAAAGTCTGACAGTAAAAGAGGTAGGGGCAGATGTGTGCTTTTGCTAAATGCATCATAGGGAGAGTTCAGATTATCCTCATTCTGGTCTACACTACTGACTGCTAAATATTAAGCCCTTTAGTTTAACTCTGATGCTCTACAATGCTGCCTGCTACCTGCACTCTATTATTTTGTACCTAGTTTTATTGACACAGGCCATGATACAAACTACAAGCTATCTCTCCAGGGAAAACCAGGTTATCCAGCCAACCCACAAGGAAGAGAAGGGATGCCTCATGCACATGAAACAGGACCCCTCTGTCTCCAGTCTTTGGGCAATTAACAAGCAGCATTAATGAACTTCTGTGGGGGACAGCCCTTCCTGGCTGGAATGGTGGTCGTTGTGAGAGTGGCAGAGGGAAATGCTAGTGAAGGCAGCATGGCAATCATTAGCATCAGGAACGGGATATGCACTGGGGAAAACATTCACTCTAAGGGGCAGGTACTGGATGTGAGCACTGAACACCTGGCTGTCTTCTGTTTGAGACTATGCAAATCTGAAGTACATGTAAAAAATCAGAAAAACAGCACCTGCAGAAATAGTACAGTAGGTTAGGATAGGAAACAGGCTATGAAAGTTGTCATCCACTACCTGTGTAGAAAAGCAAAAATAAAAATTTTCAATACATATATAAATTAGTATTATTCCTACTAATGTGGAATTACACTGGCATAAAAACAAAGAAAAGTGAGGTCTCATAAAGAATAATAGTCTCTGGATTAAATCCATTACTAGTGTAAACAAATGCATTCCACAGACCTCAAAGGATCATGCCTGCTTGTACACACAGTGAATTTGGTTCATTTTCCCCAGAGGCCTTTTTCCATTTTAAGTATGGTGTGCATGCAGATGGCCAGAGCTGCAATGGGGTGTCCAGCTTTGTACTAAAACAAGCAGCTTGACTTCAGCTTGAATGCAGTACTGTGCTCTGCTGTGATTGTATTTTTAAAGTTACAGGGGAACAATATTTCAACTCCTTGTGAACTTTGACCTTTAAAGCCTCAAGCATCACCGTAAACATAAAAGGACTTTTAATATTGATGGCTAGTGTTGACAGGATCCCTATTTTAGCTGTTCAAGCAATGTGAGCTTGCAAATATACATACAGACAGGTATGAAGATATTATTGTTTATATATATCCATATATGCATGCTGCTGTTTGGTATATAATGGACACACATGCACAAATGCATAGAGTTATTAATGATTGTAATAATCCCTCAGAAATGAGACTCTGCCATGTGTTTTGCCTCAATTTATCTACGTTCCCTAAGGATCAATCTAGGCTTCTTTTCAGGAGAGCTCAATAGCCACTGCTCCTAAACACTGGCAGTCATGCATAATCACCTCCTCTGAAAACCAACTGAGCTCTCACAAGCTTGTGATGGGTCTTGCTCTGTTGGTGCTTCTCTTCAAATAAAAATATTCCCATTATACGTCTGCAGTATCATACTCCAGGATGAGTCCAACAACCATATCACTGGCAGCTGCTGTTTTTGAAACGGAGCTGTGCAAGGCTTCAGCTCAGGTCGGTTTCATCTTTGCCTGTCATGCTAAGAAAGGTATTTTTGAAAACATATCTCTGTGATTAGGAATGCTGAGTCCTTCTGCTGCTTTTCCAAACAGTGACACCTCAGGCATCTCTGGCTGTGTTGCAAGTCTGCAGGCAGGAAAACAGAATGGCCACTAAGCACCTGCTTTTTTTAATTACAGAAGCATTAGTTGATACAGAAGAAGGTCCCCTTGTATTCCTCCTGAGGCTCTTTTCACTTGAGCAATCCCCATGAAGGGCAGAGTTGCCTTTGGTCCCTGCCATTTCTGGAGGTAGGAGGGAGATAATGTTGCTGGGGCACTGCAAAAGTGCCACAGCAACATTCTGTGGTGAACACAAGTCTCACTGTCCTGCTTTTTGACCAGAAAATGAGTAGGGATCATTGGCTGAGACCTAAAGATACCTACAGCTGGTGAATACCGCAATTAAAGGAGGACATGATAGCTGAGAGGAGAATTACACCACATGCCTTTCTAAGGGCTAATCACCACAGACACAAAGGTTTTGCTCCTGCATTCAAACGTGCTTAAATCCTGATGCAGCCTGATGGTCTGGTCCCAGGAGCAGTACTTTTAGTCTTTCCACGAGTCAGATTTGTGGGTTCAAAAAAACCTGTGACCAGGATAATGCCAGTGGCTTCGGCTTCTAAGGCAGATGCTTCTTTGCACCTCAGGACTGTGTTGGGAGACAGGTTTTACAAGGGACATCCCAGGCAAGCCCTTGGCCTGCAAGTCTCTTTGTAATGGGGGTGAGCTTGAGCAACCAAACTGTTAGAGGCCTCCCTCCATCATTAGAAGACTCAGGACAAAGGAACCCTCCTTGAGTAGCAACCCTGAAGGTAGAGCAGCAACAATTTATGCCATACGAAAGAGTTTCACTGATCACTTATCACTGGCAAAGGGCAATTTTACACCAGTAGTCTTTCATGGCACCAGGAATCAGCCCCCGTCTTTATTTGTGATCATACACCTTTCATAGCTGTTCAAATCTGATTTATAAATTCACACCGATTTCTTTTTTTTTTTTTTTTTGAGAAGAAAAGTAAATTCTGCTAAGAAAGGGATTACATGATTTTGCCTACCAGTGATCCCTGATACCATTCCCAGTGAAAAAAACTGTCAAAGAAAGACCTGTCTCTAACTCTGTGCCTGCACCACTCTTAATACATCCCAGTCCTCGTTTTCACAGCTCAAGACATCTGCTCACCCACACAAAAACTAGATAAGCATTAAGGTTTTGTCAGTCTTCTCCAGACAGTTTTGAGTACAACACATCTAATACTGTCTTCACCCACACTCTGGCCAGCTTCAGTGATGTCAATCCCAATTTACATCCAGGTTTACAGACTGAAAATCGTATTTACCATTTAGAAGACTGTAAAGTAGTTGGAAACTTGCTGCGAGGCACTGCTGATGCTTGTTTTGCAGAAAGGTTTTTTCCAGACATGCTCAGCCACTTGGTGGTGCTACAGAAAGGGTCTGCTTCACTTTCTAAAGCAAAGCAGGTTTCTTCTCTTTCATCAGCAGTAACCACAGATCACATTAGATAAAGCTGTGGCAAGAAGCACCTTTCTTCCTTTCTCTTTTCTCATTTGAGTATTGTCATTGCAATGGTCAGGCTGAAATCTTAGAAATCTAGCTATTGTATTTCTCCACAGAATGTGTGTGTAAAGTTACAACCTCAGCCAATTCATTTCTCTCCGTTGGACATTTGATCTACATATTTCCAATGGAGATGAAAACTGGAGGAGAGATGGTGTCCTGGGAGAATTCACCCATTTAAAAATGATTGTGCCCCACACTATGCTTGCTTTTCTTGATGATCCAGCTCTAATTTTTCTTTGTCACTCTCACTGGCAGAAATGAAGCAGATTGCAGGTTCAAGAGCTCACACCGCAGTGACACAGAGCAGAGGATGTGTGTCACTTGGTGCAAAACCAGTGAGATCTGGGCAGTGACACCCCTTCACCTTCTTGGAATACCCCAGGCATACTTGTAGGTGCCAGCTGGTATGCAGGGAGGAAAGGTGAAACACTTCTTCTTTATCAAGCCAGAGCAGAAAAGTGATGAAAACCCTGATGGAGCAAAGTTACTGAGCTTCATGTCTAGGTCCTAAGGGAGATGTCCTCAACAAGCCTGCTGCATCTGTCCCAACAACTGAGAGTGGGCTGGGGACTGAGGGAAGGGAACAGAAGGATGAGACAGAAGACTTCAGACAGAATCATGATGAGAGGGGATGCATATGGAGGGAGAAGATTAGTAATTTCCAGCTGTTTTGCAGCAGCATCTGGTTTATTCTAGGCAGCATGACTGGTGTCATCTTCACAAGCTTCGGTGCTGGCAAAGGCTCCCGTGCATGGACACCTCATGGAGATTACCACAAGCTGAGGTAAAGTGAGAAGGATTTGGTCTTGCTAAAGCAATGGTAAGTATGCAGAGGTCATGCTGCTTCTCTTATTAAATTTGAGTACGTTTTTCATTTTGGTAACAGACCTTCAAACATTCTCTTTGAAAATAACTGTCCTGTTCCATTAAAAATAAATCTGTTTCTTTCTTATAACACAATTAGTGTCAGCAAAGCATTCTGCAGATCCAAAAAGATTTATTTCTGCATAATTCTTGGGAGGCAGGAAAAGGTATTCTAGCTCTTTAGGAGAGATAAGGAGACACAAGTTTAAAAGTGTTTTTAGGCCCTGGGCCAGATTTTCTGATTGGCCATAGATGACGGAGGAGATGGAGGCATCTCCTCAAGCCACTGTGGACTTGCCGGGGAGGGTGGCTCTTTCCTGCAGCTAACATTGCCCAAAATGTTGTGTACTTTGCATTGACACAGGCAAGCCGTGTCATCAATCTGGTGGCATCAATGGTGGCATCAATCTGTTGCCTTGCTTCTCCATGGGGGGTTGGGACTCTATCTTAAAAACTGTGTTCTCATTTTGGGGTTGTTGAACTGTGACTGTCTGTGGTTTCAATGCAGGCTGGAGAAGCACTGTCATGTGGACCAGCTAGCATTAGCTCCAAAGAAAATGACCTGTCAGCATAGCAAAACCATGTTTTCCCACCTTTAAAGCCCCCCACCCCAGGTCTGACACCCACCCTGCTGTGGGCCCAGCAGTCAGGACAGTGCTGGAGTCAGAGGGGCTGTCACTGTCCTCTTGGATGACAATGCACGAGAGGCTGGCATCCTCTGCTTCCATATGCCCACTATGAGGATTTCAGAAATTTGCAATTCCCTTTATGCTGCATGAGAAGCACAAAGGAAACACAGAGCCACAAAATCTTCCCCTTCACAATTCCCTAGCTAGCAAAATGAAATTTTCATGCATAATGAGGCTTTGATCAAGTTTGTCTCTTAGCCAATTTGCTATTGATTTAAAGAGTCCTCTCTGCTAGCAAACAGGCATAAAGGATGGGATTTTGAAAAGATCTAATAGAAAATTATATTTGGTTCTTGGGTATCTATACATACACAGATTCATTTTCCATTTAACTGCTCTTTGTAGTTTGCTGCCTGAGAATTCTGGGTATGTCTTTTCTCTGCGAAAGTCATGCTGGATTGTTGGTACACATCCTAAAGCCATAATATTCTGTTTACATCTTTCTAATCACTTGCCATAAAATTATTATATTGCCATTAACATTTTTTTATTATTTGACCTAATTTTTTTACAAGGTATAGAAAACACTATTTTCTAAAGCCAGGAAGTGGCTGCAGACAAATGAAAAGTAAACAAAATAAAGCTAAAGGAAGCTGGCAGTCTCTGTGCTGGATCTATTTTCTAATTTAGTATTGTTTTGACTTTGACAAATTAATGATCAGTGAAAGAAAAATACAGCCAATCTTACAGCTATGAACCTATGTTGAATTCCAGTATTCCAGTGGGAATTTAATGGAGGTGGGGAGGAGGAGATGATTTCTCCATGTCAGATTGCACCCCTAGCATGGAGCCTGTGGCAAGGGCATGGAGTTGTCCACCATTCCCTAAAACATCTCCAGGAGGGGAAAGCACTGCCTTTCAAGAAGGTGTAATTCAGTCCTTGCTCCCCTTTGCTGTGGAGGGCAAGGAGATTACCAGCCAGCCTGCAGCACCTGAGGGCAAAGAGGGAACAGAGAACCATGTTGTCACCTATTCCCTACAGGCATGTCTCCCAAAAGTAGTCAGGTGGCAGAGAGTGCCCATTTGCCCACTCAATTTGAACCACATACCCACACTGCCAAGGGAGGTGATGTTCTGTCTGATGGGGTATTTTGTATATCTGTCATAGTATGGCAATGTTGTGGGGTCCATTTTTGGTATCTGGGCAGTTTTTGCTGTCATTATCCCTGATATATGCCAGTCAGTGACAGTCTCGAGGAAAGGTTTGTTCAGGTAAGTGCATCCAAAGGTATGAACATCCAGTAACTCACCGGTGTCACAGGCAATGGGACTTTTAGCAAAACATCTTGCACTTAATCTTCCTCACTCTAAAAATTATGTATATTTAAGGGAAAAAAAAAAGATACTTCTATCTATGGCTTCTTTATTTCCTATATTATGAGGGCAAGTTTACCCTTTATTTCTAAGAAAACTGGTTGTGCATCAAATAGCGGCATGAAAAGTGATACAATCTAGACACAGATCCACAGACCTTAACAGCAAAACAAAAATCTTGTGCCAAACATACTTTTGGTTTTCTTCATCACAGGTGTCAGTGCAATGAACGCCGCACAAAAGCCACAACTAAGGCTAATACCTCTCTCCTTGTAGGATCTACCCAGTGGCTGTGATATCTTCATTCGATCAGACTGGGCAGGAAATCCCTGAATCCTGGAGGGATGTATCTGCCCCATCTCATCTGTGAGTCATCCAGGATAAAGGGGTCACAATGGCAAAAGTTCACGCTTCCCCACTATGTTCCCACACAAATATGTCTGAGTGGAGGCCCTGCAGTGCGTGGCTCCCCAGCAGGATGACACCGGCTCCATCACCACCCTAGCTGCATTTCCCTTCCCCCTCTCTGCCCCAGCTGCCTCCCAGCCCCAAACCAACCTATGGCTGCACAGCTCCAGCCTTTTCCATCACAACCTGCAGGCACCACTAAACACCACCCGTGTTTACAGGATAAGGCCTGAGGTTCCACCACCAATATCCAATGGGAAGACATCTTGCCTGCCTGCACCGTTGCCCTGGGTGAGTAGGGGCTGGAGGAACTGAGCGACAGTGGCTGGGGATGACCGCTCGTGGTGATGCCTTGGAGGAGCCGGGTGTGCGGAAGCTATGCCGAGAACAGCTGTTCCAGCTGTGGGAGATGGAGCTGGGCAAAATGGGCTGGGTGCAGATCTAGCTGCCTGCACATGGACTAACAGGCTCATGGTGGAAAGTGATGCTGTCAGTCAGTCTCTCAAAATAAGGGCAAAAAACCAGAAATGGCAGAAGGGACGGAACTGAAGGCAAAGAAGGGAAGTGATGAGAGGAGGGGAGCATGCTGCTTGCTGAGTGACTCAGTCATGTTTTAAATTTCTTTTTTTGCAGTTTGCATTGTTGAAATGTGCAATCCACTGACCGTGACCCAACGCAAATCTCTGCTCCTGATGGTACGACTTGTATGTGAATTTTAATCCTGAAAGGATTAATGTGTGGAGGAGGGAGGGAGCTGGTAGTTTGGACTGTATTGCTAATATATTTAATACAATTAATATATAAATAACACACCATCACAGAGTTTTACTGAAAGAACATCTAAACTGAATGAGAAATAGGAAAGCAACAGCAGAAAGAATTGTGTGTGCTCACTCCTTCCGGAAACCCTGTAACAGAAGAAACGCTGAGCCTGTACCACTACATTTCTGTTTTGTCTCCTGTGCAGTTTGGGTTGTTTCTCCTCACTTCTCTGGTTTTGAGGGCTCCAGTTTAGCAATAACAGTGGGGAGTTTTGAGGAATTGTTGACTGTACACATGTAAATGAATTTTCAGATCTGGAGATATAAATTGAGCAGGTGACTGCTATCCTCTGTGCTATGGATATCCCAATAAAATGTATCAAGCAGAAGAAGAAATGAACAGTATTGAAGTTAAAAATTATAACACATTGTCTAAATTCTCAGTGCAAGCCACAGAAGCAAAAGCTTGAGGCTTGAAAGTGGAATTTTAAAAGATATTTTATGGACATACATCTCCTCTCCTATTCAAAGTCTTAAAGCCTTATGAAGGACCCCAGTCTCAATTCCAGAGTCCTCTCCAAAAAGGCATTACAAGTAGTTCTCAGTTTCTTCACTGCTCGTAAAGCTCTATGATGGATCCAGGATCCAGACTCAGAGGACTTAATTTCATGTAAGTCTTTATTTTTCCTATTGCATGGACATCTCAAGAGTACTAGAAGCAATCAAAGAACAAGAGGAGACACATGAATTTAGATGGATGTTAAAACTTCTGCATCTGGGCACGGTCAGTGTTCATTACTTGACTGAAGTATTGTTTTAATACTGAACTGACATCTCTGGATGTAAACAAGACACACCTCAAAAGACCACTACTTGTCAAGGCAAAGTTTTTCATATGGCTCACTACAGAGAAAATCAGCATTACAGTCTTAATCCTGAACTTTCTTGACTCCTGCAATTTTCATACAGCATGGAATTACAAGGATTGGATGTGATCTGCCAGGGCAAATAATATAAGGATACCTGCCACAGCAACCAAATGGATGCCAGCTGTCTCTGCCAGCACTGCTTTCTAAAGGATAATCCCTATACTTGAGTGGAACACATTAACATGCTTTCACTTCATCAGACCAAAAAAGCTGTCTCTCAGCAGGTACTTAACACAGAAGAGACAGTTCCATTGGGAGAATGTCCTTCAGCTTCACCTGCAAATTCTTCCAAATTATTTTAAAATCATCTTGGTCCAGTGAATGCATACACCTATACTTAGCCTGATCATCAAAGATGAGCAGTCAAAGCAATGCAATTGACTTAAAGAGCTGTCGTTATGTTTTTCTCCACATACAGACTATAGAGCTCAGCAGAGAGAACTGAAACCTAAGGGAGCAGCGCATTAGTATCCAAGAACACATGTCCATTGCATCCAAGCATGCATTTTGTAGTCATTTCTCCCCTTTCCTCTATCTTACACTGTAGGGAACCAGTCAAGGCATGTATTCCAGCTCTTCTACACCCCGCTGGAAGCCAATCTCTGTAAGGGTGGTAACAAGACTGTTAAACAATTCCCAGACACTGGAGAATGCTTATGAGCAAAAGGTCTGAGTACAGATGATACCATCTCACCAAGCTGCAATATGCACAATCCTTGCACAGAGAGTACCTGGCCTCAGTTTGTAAATTAAATATTTTAGCAAGTATCTTTGAAATCCTGTTTTGTTTTGTTTTTATTTTTTATTTAGCTCATGGATTTAGCTCATTTATACGTGGAATGAAATAACATCAGCTCTATGAAACTCACGTCTCATTACAGAAGCAGTCAATTTTTTGAGGAGAACTAAATATTTGACTGAGTTCTATTAAGCTTTTTTATCCTGAGTGTCTTTATGCCAGATAATAAGTAAGTTGTTCTATTTTGAAAGTTCATGGCAAAAGTAATCCTGAAAATTCACTGAGTTTTATAATATTTTTTTACTGCTAGCATGTTGCAATCTTTTAGATTATTTTCAAGCCCACACTCACTTCAGTAAGGTAAGCCTGCTGAAATCAATGGCTTTTTGTTGTTGTTGTGAGATTCTGTGTCGTTTAGATTTGGTACAACATATCCTCCCATACTGTTTTGCAAATTGGAGCCTAATCCTATTTCCTTTGAAGTTGGCTAGCAGAAATCTGATAGTTTCAATGGGAAGATAATTCCTTTTAGTGAATAAGGAAAAGCAGTTACGTAAAATAATACTGTCAGAAATGAAGAATTCCCTCAAAGAGCTGAAATTATCACCAAATGTTTATCTCAGAAACAATGAAACAGTACGTTTTACATGGAGTTTTACATTTCCTTGTGAAAGGAAATATCTCTGTATGTTGGTGAAACATTCAAACATATGTATACCTCTATATTTATAATTCAGTTATCATTGCTATTACATATAAGCACAAAAAGTTTCTTTTGCCCAGTTTTAGTTTACATATTTGATTTGCTCAATGCCCACTGGCTTTACATTTAAGAGTATGGAAATTTAAACGGGAAAGTGGTATTTCTAATGCCACACAGTACCTGTGCTTATTCCATTACCAAAATGGCAGTTTTAATTTTGGAGTTCCTGGTATTTTATTATGCCTTCTATCGCTCCAATCACAATATATAGCAATGATTTATGACATACTTCCTTGAAAGTGATGATTTCTATGAAAATGATGCAGCTAGAAGGGAACACTCTCGGGGATATTAACAATGCTCATGAGTACAACGTAATGAAACCTATTTTCATCACAGGCATTCATGCTTTTCTGCTATTCAAGAGGCATAAAGAACTCGAATATAGGCTATACTGAGTTTCAGCCTGAAGGGAGCTTCCAGCCTGTCTGACAGCCATAGCTGGACACTTCTCTGCTGCCTCTGCAGGGCCTGAGCCAGCCCTGAGCTGCTCGTGCAGCCCAGTCAGCTGGTACAGGTCGGAGCAGGACTCGGGCTGCTCTCCTCTTTGGTGGGACTAGGGCTTGCCCTGGACATGCAAAACCACCAGGCAGTTGTTACTGTCATCTTGGCAGGCTGCTGTACCCCTGGCACTCGGCAAGACTGAGACTCGTATTTAATCTATTTAAGTGAAGTTGCGCGGAGGTGAACGCATGCCAGGACAATTTTTCACTTCTGGCAGTCGAGGCCACCCTTCATGTTCCCTGCGTCACCAGCTCCTCTCCTAGGTCCTCCTGCCTCTTGGTGCTGCTGCATTCCCATCCCTGTGCCAGCCCTTACTTGCAGCACGTCTGTCCCGCATTTCTTCACATGGATGGCTCTTGAGGCATCCCCTCAAGTGGGAGAAGAGCTACATAAGTGGGTTTCAAACTGGGGGCACGGAAGGCAGCCAGGGCAGTAGCAGATGTCCCTTTCCTACAAGTTGAGGTAGCCCAGACATTGTTTTATTCTGTGCTAGCCTGGGGGAATGCAGTAGCACTTCAGTTTTTGTTGTTTTAAAATAAAACAACAAAAACATCCAAGCTATAAATGTCATCGTCTTCTGAAGATAAGGCCACAGAATTTTCGTCCTTTCCACATTTAAAATAAAGGAAGGGGCTACAGGAGAAAAAGGTGCATTTTTGTTTTGTTTTTGTTTTAGTATAGTAACAGAGTGAAGCTTCCCTTACCTTTTCTGCTTTGGAATAGCCACTTTATGGTGCACTCTGTGAAAGCGATGTCAGATTTCATGCTCCCAGGCTTACACCAATATCAGGCTTCTAAAGATCAGGAAGCCAGCACAGGAGATGTTTCTTCTGACTGCTGCAGGATTCTTCCTGCCTTCTTCAACCCTTGTGACATGGTGCTGGCTCCTGCCAGGAACAGGGTACTGCCCTAAGCTGACTTGCCTTGAACCAGCTTGACACTTTTGCTGATCCTAAAATGAAGGTGTAGTGATGGTAATTACAGAGGAACTTCTGTTTTCAAGTTCAAGTCAGAGAATTAAGGCTGCAACCTCAAGGCAGAGTGCTCACAGTCTCAGGAAGAAACCTTGCAGAAGTCCAGCTTTACACACAGGCCCAGTGAGTTAGAGGAACCAAACGAGAATCCTCACCAAAGCTGGTGCATGGGTATCACCCCATCACCGTGACACTCCATAGTTACTTTTGACAAACCTGAGCCTTTGCAGGAGCCAGACAGCAAAACTGTTTGAGCACATGGATCAGCTTCTGTGCTAACACTCCCTCAGCGAACCAGAGGGACTGGGGCTATCGACTCCTGAAATTCTGTGCCTTGACATTGCTGTGACCAAAGTGGAACCCAAGATTTCAAAAGGTCTGTGCATTACCCTTGCAGAGCAGACAATCCCAGCTGTAACCTGCACCTTAAGAACAGTCAGTAGGGAACAGACACTGAACCAGGCCTCTCACTTGAAAGCCTTTGTGTTGGTACAGAAAACTGGCCATACTGGAGCACGCCAAAACAATTCCACTCCATGTAAATTTCACATTTCTGCTACAAGAGACCATCTGCCTTCTCTGGCTATGCACTTGGGGATGGCTTCTTTTCTAAAGAGAACATCTGATTCGCCTTAACCTTGGCAACAATTTACACGTCTGTATCAGTTTAAGTTTTCAAGCTGTCTTTGGTGTAAGAAATAACCCTTACTTTAAAATGAAGAAAGCGTAAAACCGATGCAGTCTTTGTATTTCAAAGATCCCGAAAGCAGACACGAGGTGTTCCTCTGCTTTTGGCGCAGATTAGCAAGTCAACCACAGCAGGACTGGGCTCAGTAAGGTTTGTCACCAGCAAAAACCTTCTGAAGCAGGCAAACGGCGCCTGCCCCTGCAAAGGACAGGCGGCACCTGGGTGTGCCCGAGTTTCTCTGGCGGTTCCACCAACATGGAAACCCTACAGGAAACCCTCGCCCGCTTGGCGAATGGGGAAAATTAGACGTTTTCTGGAAAAACTTTCCAGACCTCGTATGTGGTGCAGGCTCGCTCGAGCCCCTGCCCGCCGCCCCTGCAGGTGCACACAGCAGAGCTGCGGGGCCGAGGCCGGTGCTCGGGCTCGCCTCAGCCCGGCCCCGCGGGGAGCAAGGGCTCAGCCCGGGGAGACTCGGCCCCGCTGAGGCGCCTTCCGGCGAGCAGGGAGAGCCGCCGCGGAACCCCCTCTCCCCGGCGCACAAACGAGAGCCCGTAGCAGCATTCCCCTCAGCTCGTAGGGCGGGGCGGGCCGGCCGGAGGGGCCGCCTCACTCCGGTGCCGTCGCCGGGGCGGGCGGCGGGAAGGGGCGGAGAGCGGGG
>VZRN01001507.1:977997-1026265 GCA_013397935.1 Dasyornis broadbenti | reverse complement strand
AGCAGCAGCAGCCCCAGCCCCAGCCCCGTGCAGCCCTGCTGCTCCTCCTGCGGCCCCGGCCCGCGCGGCGGCGAGGCGACGACGGCGGCGGCGGCCATGGAGGAGCCGGTCGGGGCGGCTCCGTCCCCGGAGGTAGCGGCGGCGAGGAAGCAGCAGGGGGTGAAACGGCATCACCACAAGCACAACCTGAAGCATCGCTACGAGCTGCAGGAGACACTGGGCAAAGGCACCTATGGCAAAGTCAAGCGGGCCATCGAGAGGTTTTCTGGCAGAGTGGTAAGGCAGGCGGAGCGGCTTCTCTCTGCCTCTTTATTTTAGACAGGTATATATGAGATCAGATTGCAAGGCCGATTTCGGAATAGAGCCGGCCGGGTGCATACCTTCAGTTGTGGCGAGGCGGGTGCCTGGCGTGGCCGGCAGCCCGCGGGGACTTGCTCAGCATCCCACCCCTGCCCGCGGTCCGGGGCTTTGTTCAGAGTGCCGGCCCTGGAGAGAGACTTTGATCTGGGAGGAGCGGTGGAGGTACTGTAGTAGCATCTTAGTACATTATGAAGCGATGCGATATTATTGGAAAAATGGAGTAGCTTATTGGTTTTGTTCTGTTTCTTTGTTTTGTTTTGGTTGGCTGGTTGGGTTTTTTTTTTGGTGTTTTTTTTTTTTTTTAACATGCGGGTCCACTCTGAATAATTTTTTCCCCAATGGAAATTCACGTTTCGGTGAAACCTGTCGCATCCCCTGGCTAACCAACGCTGCTCATGAAGTACTGTCAGAAGGGCAAACGTTTGCTTCTCTGGTTAAAAATGCCGTGATTCGGTCATACTTTTGTGAACTGAACTTTGCTGACACCTTAAAAATTTGCAGGGACTGCAGCCCACCCCATTGGTTTTTACGATCCGTTTCACCGCTCAGCGGTGCCGGCTGGCTCGGGACTTCGAGCAGCCCGGGGGTTGTCCAGCAATAGCTCAGCTTCAGCGTTTCCTGAGTGGTGCACCGCTCCAGCCGGGCACAGAAACACGATTGAAGCAATGTACACATTAGTCAGAATTATTGTCAGTTTTCCTTCCCAGAAATACGTAACTATCCACAGAGGGCAGGCAAATGAGAGGCAGGCGTTGCTATGTTAAAGATTGCTCAGAGAAGTAGGTGGTTTTCTACAGAGGTCTTTACCCTGAAGTAGACTAATTGAGTTTTCACTAGACTTCACCTAAAAGCAAGGCATTTCCCTGGTGACGTTACATTTATCTTTCCCTTTCAGTTACTGGGGAGTTCAATGCACACCCAGTGGCAGAAGGATCTGTAAAACAGAAAATGAAATTTCAGATGCTATGACTTTAATAAGGAACACTTACTTTGCAACTGAATATCTCTGTGTCGACAGTGAAAATGAGAGTTTCAGCCAAGTTGTAGAGTCATATCATATATGCTTTCAGTTTATTAGCTCATTTGGAGGCTGGCTAAAGAGAAACCAGAGATGGACATCTCTGCACATGCTCACTCTAAATCCATGATTTTTAAAGTTTGCTGTCTTGGCTGTTTTACAACTTCAGGCTAACAAAAGCTTCAGGGCTATATTATATGCTAACTATTCTTTTTAAAGTAGATTATTTTTGAGTTGCATTGTGAAATGTAGTAAATAAATAAATTGAAAACATCTTTTTTCAAGGAGATGGGAAATTAACAAAAAAAAGGTGACAGTAATGTAGCATGAGATTTGGCTTTGGAAAGAGCCCTCACAGAGGAAAGGATGTACAGTAGATGTGTGTCTCATCTAACTTAACAACACACTAGGTCTTTCCATATTTTGCTAACTGTCAAGCTCTTCAGCTGCACAGCTAAAGGTTACTTTGATGATATGGTCTGAACTAAATTTATATGGCTAATGCCATCTTGAAATGGAGAGAGTGCAAATCGGAATACCCATGCAATCTTAAATGCAATAAAAATGTAACATTCGCTGTATCAGCTGGTATGTAGGAGCTAAACAAGTCCTTACCAGGGTGTGAATTTTTTATTGGAGTAATGCAAGCCTTGGCGTGTGGCACTTTGTAATTATTAACTAGTCTGCAGGCGAGTTCTGCTGTGTCTGTTTGAACTGTAACATCTGTGAGTGTATGTAAAATATCCACAGTTTGTCTGCTTGCAGAATAAAAGCTAGTTGTCAGGAATCCAGACAGATCTCAGTGAATGGAAAATGCTTCTTGTTTTCTGACAGTTCCCTTGTCTGGCTGTTACAGTGAACACTGATTGCTTTCCGTGGGCGAGATAAGAGAACCAGCAGGATGACTGATCAGAGAGAGGCAGTTTTCCTTCATTTTTTCCACCTCTCTTTCTCTTCCCTTCCCTTAGTTCTTTTTAGTGGGCTGTGTTTGCACCATCCATGAGCAGGTTGGACCAGATGCTGCCGTGTCCAGCAGGGGATGCACAGAGCAGGGGATGTGGCCAGGCACTGTCTGCTGCACCACATCCAATGCCAATCCTATCGCAGCTGGCAGTGAGAGTCCTAAGGCTGCTCTAGTCCAGGCTATTTACTTCCTATTCTGCTACTGGTTTAGCTGATCATCTCTTTCTTTACTCCGTGGTAAGCAGGTATTTGAAGCTGTATGGTAACAGATTGCAAAGCTGGATCTTGTGTTCCCATTCATCAATCTTGTTCAAGCAATTCTCCTGTTTGGCCTTTCCACTTCTCTTGTCTGTCGAGAGTTTCTTTAGCTGTATGGCACTTAATAAAGAGATTTGTGTGATTAGCCAGGCTTTTAATGTGAAGCACAAACTTTGGATTTATCGTCATGTGTATAAACGGAGCTCAGAAATGAAATAAACTGGCAGGTTTGGGTAAATAAAGTAAAACCAAGTTGAGAAGACAGTTCAACGCAAAGTACAGATGTGCTTTAATCCTGTGCCATTGGAAATCAATAGCAGAATTTCTGTTGACTTGAATGAAAGTAGTATTTGGCATGGGTTAGCAGGTTACAGGTTTATTCAAATGGTTATTCCTCTTAACTTTAGCTTTATTGTCTTCCCTTATAATGCAGTGGAACATGATCATAGTTTCCTGCCATAAAGCTCCGGGGTAAATTGTATGATACATTTGTTACTGGAAACAACTTACGTGAATTTGTGCATTAGTTACCACAGTGACTACAGACAGTACTGCATGCTGCATGGAGCAGTTCAAATATTGCCCAGTATATGATGTATGAGGTGCCTGTTTTTTCCAGCAAGGTTTCTTCATTAGAACTGTCTCAGTATACACAGTTGTAACTTACGACATTTTAAATTAAGGCACCTGTTATTAAGTGTAAGGATGAAGAGATGATATCTCAAGCCTGTGAAGTAACACTCATGTTGATGTTTCTGTGGGTGCTTTTTCCACTCGTCATCTTGCACATGCTAAGCTAAAGAATGGAACTTTTGTTTGTGTTATATATTCAATGTTTATTAGCCAAGAAATCCACAGTTTCACTTATTTCAGCCTTACTGAAGGTATGTATTGACCACCTTTGGCTGATTCTGTGCATTATGCATGAAGATGGTAAATGCTGCTGGATTCTTCTTTGAATAAATGATTCCACTGGAGAAAATACTCCTAAGAATGCAAATTTAAATTGCAGATAGGTGTTTTCTGTTTGCTGTTTGCAAAAGCCAGGAAGTTTATCTTCCTTTCTCTCCTTAGGCTGCACTTGGAAGGTGATGGGGAGTAGCTGCCAGGGTCTGCCTCCCCTCCGCCTTCATCTCCCTTTGTGCCTGAGCCACGACATCTTTTCTTCCTCCTCACCAGCAGGTGGAGGAAGCACTATTCTCCTCCAGACATGCCTTCAGAAAGTTAATTCTTTTGGAAATCGATGACAAGCAGCAGCCCAACAATGAAGAACAGGCATGTGGTGTATATTGGACAGGCAGGTTATGTGTGGTGGCTGCCATGTGTTGTTTATCTGTTTTGCATATTAACTGCAGGTGGAAGGATGTTGCCAAATGAAATTGGTTTCAGAATCAAAATTTTTAAAAACCCCTCAAACTTTACAGCAACAAATCTTTTTATTTACAAATGCAGTGAAAATCTTTGCTTTGAAGCAGCTCTGCTTCTTGATGAGTTTGAAGGGTTGCACAGCTCTTTGAAACCTGGAACAGCAACAGATTGCATGAAAGGAGAACCTTTGCTTTGCTGATGGTATTTCTCCATATCATGACAAAACCAAAAGATGAATACCAAAGACAGCTCTGCCATGTCAGTAATTAAGGCCTTGTAGGGCGCACAGCCATTTGTTTGTTTGCAGTGTGGTTTTTAAAGGTTCCTTAGAACAGGATGAAAGTGTGCTCGTGGGTCACTGAGGGCAATGAAAACCAGGTGGAACGTTTGTCCCAGCTCTCTCACCTGTGCTGCTGATATCACAGAAAATGTCTGTATCTCTATGATGCACGTGAATTCTTTTATCTTCAAAGATGTATCTCCCTTTTTTCCCCTGAGAACTTCTTCTTCAGTTAGCACTTGTGTCACTGCTTCATATTGCTTCATTTTTATCTTGATTGCTCAGTGTGCATCTTATGCAGGATAGTGTCCAAATATCATGCAGAACTGTTTATTTCTTTTGAGGTTCTTTGTTGCTCCTATTAAGATACCTTCCTTTGTTGCAGACACAGGTATATGTATCTATGTACCACTGCTGTGATGTGAAGTGCCTATACAGTACTTTGCCCAGCAGGTTCCTGATTCGTGAATGGGGCTTCCACAGCTATGATAATACACTTGAACTGTAGTAACAATAGCTTGTATTGCTACCCATCTTACATGTGAGAAAGGAAAAACTTGCCAATTAAAGCCAAAATCATCAGAAGTTTCAGCTAGTTTTGAACGCACAACTTAATACCTGATTTTTCCAGACACGTAACGTATGTAACATCAGGGTCCTGTGGATGACACCCTCCTGCTGTAGAGCTCAGTCTGTCCTGCCTCCTGGGCTCACTCTTTACTTGGGGCTTTTGTCCCCGTGTGACATCCAGCTTCAGTCTCCGTTCCTGGCCCTTTTGCACTCCGCTGCCTCCCGCTTTGTTGCGCGTGCCAGCGCGGTGACCCACGCAGGGCGTGTGGCTTTGTTCCCTGCTTCCAAGCTGGCAGCTGCCAGCAGGATCTGTGCAGCTTGTGGTGGCTGCTTTGTGCACCTCTCCTGCTATGCTACACTCACATGGGGCCAGAGGCTCCTCAGGGCAAAACTGATTCTTGCAAATGTATCACCTCATCTCATGCGTGTATGTATGTGTGTATAAATGTATGTATTTATTTATTTATTTAAGATGTTCAAACTGAGTTCCTTTAGGGACTTGTAATGGTGACTAAATCTGGACAGTGTTTTCATGGTGCCAAAGGCTTGTTAGTGAAACCTGGGGTCATCCTCTGCATGCATGGAAATTCTAGATCTGGAATGAATAGAAGTTGGAAAGAGTATATGGGTTTGAAAATAGTTTTGCTGTTAATTTGTTATTTGTTCCACCCTTAACTTTTAGATGTGTTCTGAGATTGTGGTTTAAAAAAAGAAAAAAAAAAAAAGGCAGCAAACAGAGAAAAACACACTGGAATTATTCTAATGTAATTCACAGTGAATGTTGTGGTCTTATTACCATAGGAGTTACTACCTGGTTATATCAAATTGCTACAGTCTTCATATAAATGCTTGGATAATTGAAATGCCAAAGAAGACTTTAATATTAAGGGCTGCAGACAGAAATAACTGATTACAGCATGAAGGTCATCAGGAGAAAGGCACCAAAACAGAATACTAGTTTTCTGCCCTGAGAATTTTTGTTGGAGAAGCAGATTTGTTCAGGGGAGTATGGTTCAGTGGTATGAAAGTCTGAATTAATGACTAGCCAGTAAGGGGTCATCTGAACATGTTAGCTTGTCAGATCTTTTACTAAATTAAAGAGCAGCATGTTCTTTGAGCTTTGAATGAACATCAAAATGTTCTTTCAATGATGTTGCACTTTCCTACAGGTGAAGAAATTAAAAGTTTCCAAGGCACTGTTGCCTTTTTCTTTTTCCTTCTGCATTAGATTAAACAATTTTGGGCAGATAATTAACTTTCCTGTGTCTCAGTGTATTGCTTTCTGAAGGGTTAATATAGGTAAGTTAGACTACTGAACAGGGTATGTTTTGGCTTGATACGTACCTAGCTGGATTCCCTCTACATGTGAAATTCACAACAGAATTTGAGCCAATGTTTTTAATGCAGCTTTCAGCTAAAAACACTATAAAATGCCTAAGCATTTTTACAAATGGTTTCACAGCACCATATACTAGAGAACGCAAGAGAATGGAAATTGCTTGTACAAAGTCTTTCATTAGATATTGTTAAAATGTACTGCGTTTTTTAGTGGCGTGTGTTCTAAAATTATTACTTTTTTAGGAACCACAGTGTGGATTTGCCATGTGGAGACAATTATTTTGTGTATATTGTAATTTGGGGTCAAACACGTTGAATAAAACCGTGTGGAATGTGCAGTTCTTGTGAACAATTGTTTATTCTTTACAGAACTGTAATTGCAGTTAGTCTGTATTTTGTCTGGTAAATAAGTAACTAGAGAGTCTTTGCTGGAGTGAGGAATTGGGAGGAGGCATGTGGTGGCCACAACAGTGCCAAGGAAGAATGACGAATGTGTGGGTTGAAAACCAGCTCTGGGTATATCAGCCTTGAACACCAGCAGGTGAATGTACAGCCATCGTTATCCAAATATAGAGCATATGGGACACATTTCCAAAACCTGCATACCAGGGATTCGGCAACTGATTGGTGATCTTTGGTTTGACATGAACATCTTGCCTGGTTCTAGTCTCTGCCTCCTGTACCATGCTTATGTATTCTGTATCTACATGAATGAGAGTGCTGATGCCAAAGCACCTCCTCTCAGTAGGACACTGTTCTCCTTATTGTTGTCTTGTATGTTTTCTTGATAAAAAGTAGGACCAAACAATGTTTTCTCCTGCAGCTCTGAATGATCCCCTGAAGCCAGAGGTGCAGGTTTGCCTCCAGGCTTGTAGTGCGATAGGAGCTCACAGCATGAATAGCAAAAACCAGTGGTGGCTCCTCAATGTTGTAGCCAGAGCCTCAGCAGCTCCTGGCCTGGGTAAAGCTAGAGGCTACAGCCAGTGCCCAGCTCAGGTGTTCTGTGTTGATGGTTTGCATGCCACGAGTGACAGGCACATTGGCATGGGAATCCCTGACCTACAGAGAATGTTCTTCTTTCCCCCTCCGTTAGTCAGGATTTGCCCCTAAATTGCCCAGGCATGCACCAGACACTTTATAGGAAAATCTCCTGTCGTTAGCACTGATGGGTCAATGTATTTAGAATAGTTGATATGTCAGAGGAAATGTCTCAGATGAAAAGGTCTCCAACTAAATATGTAAATGATATTTGTCAGTGTTTCCCTCAAATATCTTCCAGCAGATGTGAGTGCCATGTGTGGCAATTTAATAAACTAAACTCAAAATAATTTCCACTTTACTAGATATATGGGGAATAGCTGGGGAGGGTGGGGAGTGAACTACAAAGCAAGGTAAAAACTACATATGTGTGTTATTATATTTGATGACCAATTCATTAAAGCCATAAGTGTATCCAGGCTTTCAATAGTATTCTCCTGCTGTTGCTTCCTGTACTCCCTGGCTACGAAATCAGTCTCTATGGCTCTCGTTTGTCTTACCCACATGAAAGACTTTGAGCATCTGCAAGTTATGATTTGAGAAGTATCTGCTTTTAAACAGAATATATTTATCACCGTGTCTTCACAGGCAGCATAGTACATTGTATAAATTAGCGGATCCTAGACCTTTGAACACTTGGAGGCTGGGTGAGGTACTCTGTGTCTGACCATACCCATCAAACATCCTGGACTCACACCAAAAATGCCAGATGTTCAGTAGACGTGGAGGCCCTCCTGTAACCTTTGCTGTGTGTTGCAAACAGTGGAGGGGGCAAGGTTGTAGCCATCCCTTGATCTTCCTTTGTTCTTGTACCCTTACTTGTGCTCAGTAATTTCTGTATTTTTGACTATAGACCATGAGCCAACCCTCAATTATACCATTGCATGGTATAAGCTCGTTGTGTCCCTTAGCTCTCCAAAGATGGATGGGACTTGCTTAGCTCTGATGGTTTATGAGCCATCAGTCCTTAAAGCTGCCACTGGTCCATGATGTGATGGAAGTCCTGGGTCTTGCACAAGTATGGACTTTTCCAGGCTCTGTCCTTACCAGTGTAGGAAATAATAAAATACTTTAATGGGTGGTTCCTTTCACTTGAAAAAAACCCAGTCACAGAGCAGTTATGGGACAAGGGGTTGGCATAGTTGCCATGTGTGAAACCATCCCGGCAGTTGTGGATGAATGCAAAAATCACAAATGCAGGTCTTGTTTATTCTAAGTATTAAGCTGAGGTTGCTGAGCTTAACGTACATTTAATGTAACTGTCAGTTTCTGGATTCCTCCTCAGCCTTCCCTTCTCACTGACAGCATTTTCCACTTCACCTCACTGTACCTTCAGCATGGTGCCTGAGAGCCCTTGTTATTGGGTACCTGGGATGCCAGCCTGGTACACCTTGCACCTTGTGGGGGGCTGGCTGCCCCTGTGATGAAGCATCAGTGCTTGGCAGGCTGTGCTTCCCCTGTTGCTTCACCTTCCTGGGGAGCGTTGGCCTGTGGTGATCCCAGAGCCCCTTGGCTACTCTGGTGCAGCAGCTGCATGTGGGACGACTTAAGGCTGGAGCAGTGTCTTTGTTCTGAGGTCTGGCGGCTTGAGGGACTTGCAATTATCCTGATGTCTGGCTGGGCCGTGGAGCTGAGTCAGCGTGTTTGGCCTTGAGCAGCACTGCCTCAGAATAAAGACACTAGTTAAGGGACATTAAGTTTAAAAATAAAAAAAAAAAAGTATTGCTCCTATGAAAAGATACCAAGTTCAGGGACTAAACGTAGCTATTCCTGGATAGATTGGAAAAATTAGGGTCCTGCTGTTGATGGAGATCCCAAAGCCTTCATATCATGTTTCCTGTACACAATAAGGCATTTGATCTCTGCTGCAATTTCTAATCTCTATTAAATGCCTGATGGTGAAAGATATCTCCCTTAATTTGAGGTACAAGTGTTACTTTAAAGATGAGTATGAATATTTCTTTAATCACAAAAGATAGCAATGAGGGTTGAGTAGAAATACCTTTTTGAGCTGTGTGGTAACAAAACAAATGTTCCGTTTTGTTAAACAGGGCTTTGTTGTTGACACAAAAAGGTTAAGTCCTTTGCACACAAGTCTGACAGGGGAAGACAGCAAAGCATTTGTTAAAGAAACAGCTTCCAAGGCATGTGTTCAGAGCTGTCACTTATTTGCACGTTTTTGCCACTTGGCACAAATGAAATATTATGGCTTCCCCAGCAGAGTGCAGCTCAGGATGGAGGAGCGAAGGTGGCTGGAGATGCCTGGGGACACCTGGCGCAGCAGATCCAGCAGGGCAGAGCTGCAGGCTGTTGTTTTGGCTTGAGGAAATAAAATAACCTTTGGGAGGAGAAGAGGGAAGAGTGCAACCTTCCCATCTGGTGCATGCCCTATGGCCATGTGGCCTGGAACCTGGAAAATTCCTGTAAATACCTGCTGGAGGCAATGCAGGCTTAGCTGACCTGTATAGGGATGTAACTGAGAGGCGTTCCCATTGCCCTGTTGGGAAGATATATTTTTGATCAGGACTATACATGAAGAATATCAACCTTCATGCTACTTCCTTTATCATGTTTTTATTCTCTTCAGGGCACCGAAATGAGGTGAAATAATAAAACAGTGGTCTGTGGGTTTCATCTCCAACTCCTGTAGGAGTTAGTTGTTACAGCCACGCTTTGGGCATCCAGGAGGTGAGTGGTTTCCCTGGGGTTCATCCAGAAAGTCTCCCTTGGGGAGAGCCGAGGTCGACTACAGCTGCAGCACTGTGCTGAGCCATTCCTTGTGTGGGCATAACCATCTTAGGAAAATTGCTCTTAAAATGAACATCCTCTTCAATGGCTATAATCACTCTTCGAAGGGATGGTGGAAGGAAGGCCAGTTTTTCAAAAGCCTGCCATCTCTTGTGCCTTGGAGACAGCTCACTACTGTTGGGCAGCACTTGATACAGCTGGGTCGCTGTTGTGTCAGCACAACCTGGGAGGAATGAGGGTCTTTAGCTGCACTATGCAGTGCATTTGCATCCAGGCCAGAGACCAGCCATATTTTTCAACTACAGGGTTTTTTTTTTCTGTGTACAGTTTGAGCGAGGCTCCCTGTTTCAGTAAAACAAGGTATTGTCCCATTCTGTCTGGCATTTTGTGATGTAAACGTGGTCTAAGGGAACCTGTGAAAGGCCTCGTTGTGGGTTATGCATTACTCACAAGGAATTCATCAGGGAGAAGGATTTCATGCTGTACTTCAGCTTCCTTCCAGCCTTTCTTGGATGAAAGGAAAACTCTGCAACCGTGAATGTAACTGGTTAACGTTATTGGATGTCATTATTCACTCACTTCGAGCATAAAACAAAAAAATTGCATTCCCTGTGATGTCCGTGGGTAAAATACTGCTCTCAGTTACATTAACACTTGTAAGCTGAAGAGTAGAGCTCAGCCCTTTGTTTCAATTGAAATATTTGTTTAACACAGGCAAGGACTAAACAATACACTTGAAAGCGATTTGTGTTACTGTCTGTAGAGCAGAGCTTGTGTTTTATGAACTGGCTGATCATAAAGACAGCATAAATCATGTAAAGCATTCTCATTTGCTTTTTCTTTCTCTTTTTTTTTCCTTTTTGCAGATGGGCCTTGTAGAGTAGAATTGCAGTCAAATGTCTGCTCCAGGATATTTTAGTTGAGCTGTGCGAGTCCATTAAACAAATGTAATGGATTTTTGGAAAGAAGTGCTGCGTGTTTCAAACCAAATGTTTTACATAGAGAACATCTGGGTAGTTCTGGGTGTTTGTATGTAGAGCACATCAGATGGCAGCCGTAGTGAGTTCAGCTGGGAGGTTGCCTGGGATGTAGTTGTAGGATATGACAGTTCAGTTGTTACGGGGAATAATTCCTATGAAGTATTGCCATAAACTGAATGTTTGGCACAAACAGCTATATCTTTATTTTACTGCACACCCAAGTTATTCTTATCTGCCCAGCAAAACTCTAAAAGCTGTTTAAATAACCCAGTAAAAGCTGACACCTCAGAGCTGTATTAAAGCGTGACCGAGGAAGGGAAACGAAGCTTGCTCTGTTTGCAGGGAAGCACTATGGATTCCTGCCATGGGCAATGCAGTGCGAGTGAGCGATGAATGCAATATGTGCGAATAGTTTGTGGGCTTGTGTTGGAAACGATCAGTGTTCCACTGGTGTTGTGTGGTGTTGCTTTGAGCAATGTGAAAATGCAGAACTGGTGAAATGCATGTAATTAGCCTGACATTAGAGTTTATTTGGGCTACTGGAAGAACTTTAACCTGGGTAAATTAATGTCTGCTTTTACTTCGTAGCATTGGAAATAATGTATTTCCAGGAAATGTAGGAAATGTTGGAAAATGTCTTATTTGAGAGTTGGTTCTTAAATTATTTCTGCAGTTTAACTGAGGAATGCATGGTTCAAATGAGATTAAAGTTGTAATTTCCAGAGTAGCAATGCAGCTCCCCTTTCAGGATTACTTAACTAAAAAGTTAAACAAAGTGGGTTAGGCATTCTCTTGGTCCGGTCCCTTGTGGACAGCAGTTCACATTATGCAGCACTGCTTTAATAGTCCTGCTTGGTCCTGACATGATTTGTGGTATTTGCTGAGATGAGTTTCTGGACCAAGCAGCGTGAGAGGAAATTGCTCTTCACTCTGAGGAAGGGGGTATGTCCAAGTCTGTGCGAAGGTCACTGGCAGGGTAAAGTAGGAAGCCTGGGCTGCTGTTGTTACACTACCTAACAGCTTAGCTTCTGGCAAGGGGATCCCAGAAACATGAGTTCTAACTCTCCCTTGTTCAACTGACTCCAGCCAAAACATGTGCCAAAAAAGGTGTTTGTGCGTGTTGAAGAAGGGGGCAATAGTCCTGGAGCTTGCAGAGTCTGGGGGAGTTCTTAGGCAAACGCTTTCCATCCTGAAAAATAATTGCTTTGCTTTTTCTCTCCTCCAGAGTTAAGCCACCTCGTAACTACTTAGAAGAACTGCCTGCTGTTGTGAACTCCTATCAGGGAAAGCTGGAATTATGCCTTTAAGGCTGCAAAATTGCTGGATCACCAGCCACTTAATTGTAGGAAAGCATAATTCATTCCTCACCCTCTTACATCCATTCCAAGCCCAACTGGCTGCAGGGAGCAAGAGTGTTCCTGTTCCTGTGTTACTCTCTCCACTGAGCCATTAGGGTGGCCCTGGTAATTTACTTTTCAATAAATAGAAGGGAACAACAGGAGGTTCCTCTACCTTCAGGGGTATAAATATTTCTCAGAAATCGGAGACGGATGGGGAAGAAATCATAGCAAACTCCTTTCTGCCGCTGTAGTAATTCCACCACATTCTGTCATAAATTCTAAGAAGGTCCCTTCCCAGAAGGGACCATTAAATAGGTAATGTCCAGGCAGAACAATGTAGTACTGAAGCAGTGATTTAACAAAAACAAATTTAATATTGCAAAGCGATCTGCAAGCCCTGGAGCAAAAGAATCTGGGTGAGGCTTTGATACGTGATTGCCAATCTTTTTGTTTTCCAAGAGTATTTTTCCAGATAGGATGTGGGTTTATGGTTTGCTAGATTCCCACCAGGAAGTGGTGTTTGTATTTTGATCCATCTTAGATCGGTTTAGAAAAGTATACTAGATACAGGTGCTTCGGATAGTTCTGTGTCATTAACCCTTCCAACTGTGCTGTTCAAACACATCCCTGCACCCTTCATCATATTATTTCTGTGGCCCACCACCATCTTTGCACAATGAATCCTTGCTCATCAATGTTAATCCAAAAGACTAAAGTCTGTAAATGCAACTTTAAAAACCTCTCCACACTTCAAATTTTCACTCCATTAATTAGGAATTGGAGGTGGTCAAATAGTGCGGTGCTGGGTTTTAATGAGTGTTGTGGTGCCTGAAAGTACAGACATTTCTTTTAAAAAAGACTCTTCCGAAGTTTTCCTTGTACTATTGTTATTCTCATTGTGAAATAGCACTTCTTTTTTTTTTTTTTCTCTGAAAGACTGCAGAACTGGAGAGCAAAATCAAAAGATCCACATAATACCAGCTGACTTCACATTTGTGGTGGAAGAGGCATTGTAAAGATGAGCAAAGCTCTCAGTGGTTCTGAGATTTCTCTGAACTGACAGAAGCTTCAGTGAAAAAGCGAGAATAAGCCGAGTTATGTTTATTTATCCACAACTTTCTCAAGCAGAACGTACCAATGAATGAAAATGTGCTGTGAGGTGGCTTCTTGGGAAAAAACTGGTTCTAAGAGTTCAAACAATGTCTAATCCTCTTCCTTGTTTAATGTGAATTACAGCCTTGCACTGATGTAGTACCTTTCGCCTAAACCTGTAAAATCACTTTAGAGACTCTGGTAACTGTGGAGGTTACCATTATTTAGCAGCCCATTGTAACAGTTTGCAGCAGTTGCCTAGAGAGTGTGAATAACCCCATTTCCAATTTAAATTATTGGAGGAATTACAGGAGACTGTGTAATTTTCAAACTGGAACTAGATCCAGGCACCAGGGCTTTATACCTGTCCTCCTAAGAAAGTCATAAAGGCCTTTTTGTAATGACATAGCCAAGATCTTGGTTTTGTGTTTCATTCCCAGTTTGATGCCTTGAACAGTGTGCACTCCTACTTTGGAGGATTACTTCAGTGTGGTTCACTGCTTATTCACACTGAAAAAACAATGAAATAAAGTCCCTCTCTTCTGCCTCAGGTTAGCATTTAGCATTACATCCGCAGCTGCGATAGCTGTGAGATCAAGCCTCAAAATTAATGGGAAATCTGTGCTCCAGTTTTTGGAGAGTGGATCTGTAATACCCATGTAACATTGAGAACAGTAAACTTGGGGCTTGTGAATTCTTTCACTCCTCTTTATTCTGACTTGCCAGTAATTTAATTAGTGCTAAACAGTCTGCACACAGACTTGCAGAAATTAAAAGACTGACTGACACAAGATTTGCTTTCAGTGACTTTTCCTCTTTTGCACATGTGCTAGATGGAGCTATGCTGTGTTTGGAAGTTGGTCAGTAATGATTGCACAATTCTAACCTCATTTAAGCTATGATGTAAACAGACGTGATAGAAACGGATGCTACCAGTTTTTTTCCTACTTAAAAGTGAAGTCAACTTTTTTTTTTTTCCTGCTTTTTTTCCCCCCCTCTCCTCTTTTTTCCCTTTTTGGTTTCAACAAAATTGTCATCTGGAAGAAAAGCAGTTAGACTTTGTGAAATCCCAACTCAGTGTAGCATTTGGCTTTAGTAAATGTGGAAGCCAAAAATAAACATCTGCTTGGCAACTTCACTAGAAGTTAACTGTAAATGCAGTTTTCATCTTTTCAGTAAATGTGATATTCAGTGCTGGTTAACATCTATTTAAGGGGAATGATCCATAGCTGAGGCTGTAAAGCATTTTTTTTTTCTTTTTAATTACAGTTATGAACCTCCATTGCCTCGGGGAAATCCCGTACCCCAGTTTCTTTCCCGATATAATTTCTTACATGCCAAAGCATGAACTTTTCTTGAAAGTTTGAAGGTAGCTGGATGGGATATTTGTAAGTTATTAGACTTTGGAAGGGAGATGGTCTTCCATCAATCTGTGTGTGGTATGGAGGATATGGAGTTATATTTAGAAGTGTATTAGAAAAACTGTAAGCAGTCCCACTCTTTTCTCCAGGAAGGTGAAGTCTGCACATGACAGGGACTCTCCCAGGATGCCAGACCAGCCTTGGACTCCAGTCCTGACAGGCCACAGCTGCAAACATCTTTAATAACCTGGTCATGTCAGATCTCTGCTTTTCAACAAATCCTTTGCAACCTCTGCTCCTACCAGAGTAAATTTGTTTTACTGTGGATCAGAGAGGATTGAAGTGGATGCAGATTTGTGGTAGCACGCTATTGGGACAGTGGGGAGGGGTGAGAAGGGGCAACTTGAAGCAGCACTATGGGAAACACTTCATTATTCCTAGGGGTGGTGGTTATTTGTAGGATCTTTGTTCTAGAACTGGATAGTGCTATGACTTGGGACTTCAGTAATGTGACGTAAAAAACTTTTGGGAAGGGAGAAGTTTTTTAGTGGTTTTGACATATATGACTTGAGGCAAGGATTCTCAGCATTAAATGAAGAAAGGACTGCCAGGGAAATTTGTCAGAGAATGCATGATGTAAATATGCCAGGCTTTTTATATCTAGCTTAAGGTAGCAGGTACCAGACAGTGAAGGGATGCAAATTTCCCAGTAAAGCAGTAGTTACTCAGGAAGTGTGCTCAGAAATCCTGATAACAAGCACTGTATGCCAGGGTGAGGAAAGATGTGGAGGAAGGGTGTTGTATGTTCCTCCTGGATAAATGTACAATATAAATGTGTTCATCTGGTACCTTCTGCTGCTCATTAAAACTTGATTCCACAAACATCTTTCTCTGTGAATAAAGGGGGAACTAGAGAGAATATATAATCCCCACGCTGAGTGTTCATGATTAGTTAATTCCTCTTCTTCACTTGGTGAATCAACATTTATGATATTAGAGGGACATATGTCCAGCAGAACCAAGAAAGGAAAATTAGACCTGAGGCAATCGTACCTTCATTCTTCAAGAGACAGTGGCACACTGTGCCTCAGCTTATGCAAATAGAATTTTTATTTAACATTTATCACACCAACTTGGGACTTCTAGTGCCTTGGCACAAGAGTTTCTCTACAAGTAGTGACATCAGCTTTGGTTTTTAGAAATATAATCTGTTTTGTCTGTTACATTGTGAAGAGGGGAATAAAACAGGGAGATGCAGATGTTTGCTATATGCTGTTACCATGCAGGGTGAGGCAGCTATTAAAAATACCTTTACCTCATACAAGCCAATGAACGGGAGAGGCGCATTGTGGCATGTGCATCCTTGCCCTTTATGTGTGCAGCTGCTGGCTTGCAACAACAGTAACAGTGTTTTGTCCTTGGTAGCATCCATGACATGAACAAACATGATGGAACAAAGTAAATGAGCAGAAGCCGAAATTTATATCTGCAGAGGCTCACTTGGGTGCAGATGGCACTTGTTACTGCTTTGAGCAACTCCCCCTGATAACTGCATAGTTGGCCAACGTATCACGCAATAGAGTTGGGGTGCTGATAAATAATTAATAAGGATTTTGTTGAATGCTTGTCTCCCAGGCAGTATCACCATGGAGATGATCTGGCTTTTAGGATGTGAAAACTAACAATCTCCGAAACAATGGCATTGTGTCAACCTTACTCTTTCCCTGACAGGGAGAGCTCTCAGAGGTGTGTTAGCAGGTTGCACAACGCCAGGCACTCATTTTGCTTACACCCACAGTAGCCTTTTGTCCAGCTTTTCAGTGACAGCATGAAATGTTTTCTATGACCATGCAGAGGCTTGTTCTTAGAACTACACGTCCTCCATGATGCTTTTTAGTACTACATCTGGCCCAGGGCTGGAGTCTCAAGATAGCTTTCTTTCAGCAAATGGACACAGCAAAGATACAATCATGTTGGAGCAGGCTTACAAAAACAAGTTGTCATGAGAATACCTTTGCAGAACCCTTTGGATGCTTCACTTCCCCATTGGAATATCTGTCCATGGCCCCTTCTTCCCACCCTCTGGAAGCTCTAGAGGCCAGATAGACAGATATTCAGCCTGTCCCCTGCCTTTCATTTTTCTTCTTCGTGCAACCTCTGGAAATGCCATTTCAATGCAACTGCATTATCAGCATACCCCTCCTTATCACTTGATTGCAGCCACCTCAGGGACCACACAATTTCATAGCTTTGTTTCTTTTCCTCTTGGGTTGGTGATATCTGGGCCAAGAGCCATAGGCAGAGACTCCCCTGGAGAAAACATAATATGGTGCCAGACTTTATTCTTTCTTGCTTGGCTCTGTGGAGCTGGAGAAAGAACAATGTACCTTTTCTCTCCCCACCCCCAAACATCCTCCGCTCTCCCTTTCTCTTCCTTCCCTGGTTGATCAACCTATTCTTTACCTCCACACCCCGCTGGCACTTGGCGCATTGCACTTCCCACCTTCCAGTCTCAAAGAAAGGAAGCAGAGCTGTGAAACCGGCTGGGCTCACTCACTTCCCATTGCTGGGTGGGGATGAACTCAGTTCACAGCTTTCAGAAAGGGGAGGTTTATGTGTATTTAACCTTCCCCTCCCTCTTCACCCAAATAAAGTAATTCTTAATCATTTTCTTTAAGCTTCTTTTCTGACATATTGCTCAGTGGCAACAAGCTGTTTTTTCTTTCTCAGGGAGCTTCACTCTCTGTCCTGATGCTGGTTTTTTGACTCTCCCCAATAGTATTGCAAGAGCCCATTGGAATTTGTTCGGGCATGGGTGGTATGCACAAGTGCTGGAATCAGCTTAAAAGTCACAGCCTCCCTTGGTGGAAAAAAGCAGTTCATATCTCACTATGGTCCTAAAAATAGCCTTGGTAGATAATAGCGAGTGGAAGATTGTTTTCAATGGGTCTGAATGTACTGCATGCAGAAGTTGCTGGGGAAGGGTCAGTGGTTTGTGGCATTTAAGCAGTCAGCCTCAGCTACAGCACTCACTTAAAAATCTCTGACTCTCTGCACTTTGGCTAGTTCAACCTTTGTTTATATTTGCATGACTCAGCTGGAAATGAGGCAAACTTAGGTTCATTAGATTAAAACAAACACATGAACCAACTTCCTGAAATCAAGTGAAACAGATTTTCACGTTGAAAATACAGCTTTCTTTTTTGCTCATGCAAAGTGATGATAAATGATGCCAGCATTGACTCAGCAGACATGAAGATTTGATATGGAAATGGGCACCTACCGCCTGCATGCCCTTTGCCAGATGTTTAGACTTGGGGATACTTTCCTGTACACAGTGGTCTTGATCAGGCTCTGTAAAAATAAATTCCACCTGTTTTGCTCTGCTAAGCAGCCGAGAAGCTTGAAAAGGAAGAAAGGCATTTCTGCCACAGATAGGCCTGAATGTACAGGAACCTTTGCAACCGTCATACTTCTGAAGTATTTATAGTTTAATTCCAGTTATTTGTATGAAACAAAAGCAAAGAAGCATGAAGTGTGTTGGAAAATACTTTATAATTTCTCTACACCAGTTCACAGAGTGAGTATAAATCCCCTTTCCAGCAAATGGAAACCAGTAATTTATTGCAGCCTTGAAGAAAGCAATTTATTTCTCTGTGCTTCCTGCCCAGCACAGTCTGGAAGCTGACTCACGGAGGGATAGGAAACCAAAAGCTGTGCTCCCCCTCTTTCCTCTCTGCTTCTGGAAGGCAAAGCAGCAATGAAGCTGAGGCTGTGCTCATGCAAAGCAGTTTGGAAGTGCCTGGCAGTATTAGAGGCTCACAACCCCTGCTTTCTCTTCCCTGTGCTGTAGATTTTGGAGAGGATATTTCCTTTACCTGCTTGTGAGCAGAGGCTGGTATGAGAATTGGCAGTGCAGGTGGAGGTGGTTTCATCCCATCTCTGCTGGTCTTTCTCCCCCTCTGACCCCGTGCGTGGGACCAGTCAGAGCTGCAGAAGATCCTGGGGATGTTAGTGGTGTGTACAGTCAGTATTGATCCCCAGAGGGGAACATCACATGGCCTAGTTTTGAGCTGTGACCTTGGTGCTGTATTTAACTTTGCATGTGTGAGCTGTCCCACAAAAGTCAGTGGCCTGCTCACGTGTGAAGTTAGGCATGTCCTAAAGTGTTTTGCCAGATTGGATACTGTGTCTGTAGGGGCTTTGGGTGAACTTGAACCTGCTTTGTTGGGGTGAGAGGCTTTAGATTTCATTATTAGGAATCTGATACGTTACTCTCTCTGAGTGCAAGGTCTTGGAGTTATCTGAAATTCTCATTAAGACAAGAAGCTAGGAAAAAGACAAATTCCTCCACTAGTAATGTTACTAAAAATACTATAATTAAATTATCTAAGTCTTAAACCCTGTAAAATATATTGAGAAAGTGTTGTAGAGGTATAAGTACAGTGTTTTGAGAGTACCAAAGGGACTAATAGCACTTTCTCTGCAGATATTGAGCTGGAATATTTGGAGTAGTTAATGTAGCTGATGTAAAAAAATATGTTGCTTTTTCTGTGCTCTTGATTCATAGGCTGTGACCCTTAATAAATTTTGATGTTGCACACAGTGAAGCTTCTGCTTTCAGAGAAAGCAAGAGCAGGCTAGAAAGAAAGAAAAGGACCGTAAGAATGAACAAACAATTCTTTCATAAGGTATTTCTCAATTGACATTATTTCCTATTATACTGAAGTTTTTCAGGTTCATTGTGCTGCAGTCCTGTAAGTGGGGTTTAGAAAAATTGAGCCAGCTCTGTCTGGGGTTAAAAGCATAAACACACTTTGAAAATGTATTTTCTGGAATATATTTCTGAGAGAAATACATTTCATGAAAGAAGTTACAGTATTGGTATTTTAGAATACCTGGAAGAGAGCCTTGTTTTACAGTCTGATACCATTACATAACAGCTAGAGATCTTATTTTGCTCAGAGATATGAAAACAATGAAACTTGTAATAATACCTAGAATGTGATTGTGATTTATAATGTTTCCATGAAATATTGAATAAAACCCAAGTGGGCTGCTTTCTTATTTATGTTGGTTTTTTTCACCTCAGTAGACTTGAGCCTGAGTATTCATGCTGACATGGGGTGAGCAGACTGGTGCAGGTGAAAGACTTGACTGGCAGAAATCCCTTTCTTAGAAGGGATGAGCTGGAACAAGTGCTGTCCTGCTCCACTAATCCTGCTTTGGGATGCTGCCTCTGACAGTGACAGTCTGCTGACACCGATCACTCACTGTTTGGCCTTTCAGATCAGGTCACCGGCAAGGCTGTGCACTCCTGGTAGCCTTTGAAATGTGCAGGCTGTCCACTTGGCGATTGTGCAGGCCACCAGGCAGGTGGTATGGGGTGAAAAGTATTTGTTGAGATGCCTTTGAACCTTTCACTTTCCTGAGGCCCTTTCTGAAGAGTAAAAATAGTGATTGGACATGGGGAAAAGTACCAGAAATCATCCTTTAATAACCAGATGGTTTGCTGAACAAGGCACTTCTGTGGTGTGTTGCACAGTTTCGGAGGGAGAGGCAGGCAGCAATTTTTGAGATGTTTCCTTTAGGAGTCATGTCATCTTTCTGTTTTGATTTCCTCATCTTCTAAAAGCAGATAACTTGTGCTGTTTCACCACTTACCTATCAAGGTTTAACTAATAAATGGCTACAGCTTATGTGCTGTGCAAATAGACAGTGATACTACTGTGTTAGTACATTTGAGTAAACCTCACTTACATACAGGTGCTTGTAATGGTAATGTCCAAGGGGCATTGCCTCCTGCACAGTGCTCTTGCTGTTTGTCAGGATTGCAGGGGATGGTCTGAGCATGGGTAGGTGGATGCTTAGAGCTGCTCTGGCTCCATGACACCACCGGAGTAAAGATATTTCACACCTGCCAGTTGCCTTTCCTTGTTTCCAAGTGCTGGTCACCATGATCTGAATGAGCTGAGTGAGGGAAGAGAAAGTCTTGAATGTTGAAACCATAGAGATTCAGGGTTCGGCATGTATTCTTTGCTTATGTTGGGATGAGATGTTGCAGCCTGGACGTCACTGACAAAATCCCAAGTACTTTGGTTGGGCTGTTGAATTCTACCGCTGCAGTTGCAGAAAGCGATGCTTTCAGGAGAGCTTAAATACCATCTTCAAAATTCAGGTAAACTTTTAGGAACAGCCTTTATAAATTAAGGTGCATTAACCACTTTCCAGCATGGGTTGTGAGACTGTAAATTCTCTGGTCCTGTTAAAAAATGTGTTCCCAGGCAACACATCTGTTTGCATTAGAATATTAATCCAAACATATATTTACAAAGTGCCACCACACTTTTCAATCACATTTGCCTTTTTGTATCTAAAAATATATGTTTTCTTACGTACAGTTATTCCACAGGGGCCAGTTGCAGTAATTATGGGTAGATGTGCAAAAGTCCTGTCTGTGAAGCACACAGTCAAGTTAGCAGGATATTGGCATGATCTCTGGGCTGCCATTATTGCTTTACCAATTGTGAATGTGGAAGAATTTGCTCCCTGTTGTATATTTGACAATGAAACCCTTCTTAAATTCTTCCTCAGAGCCAAGTACAAGGCTCTCTTTTAATAAAAAAATGTGTTTTTACCCATGTCTATATTTATTTCTTGTAGGAATGCATATACTGCTCCAAGAGCCACCCACATCCTTCTGTATACAGGGTGTATTTGCATTTGCAGTCAGTCCCAGTGCAAATGTGGGAAGGGGGAAAAATCCAATGTCATCTTTAGAGCTGGTTGCCTTTTCCATCTCTAGAGTTACTTGAAGATTATCTTGGTCACTCATTCAATTACGATCTGTTGTATTACCTTTTCTAGAAATATGTGCCATGTAAATAACGCTATAGTTATGTTATTACTTTTAAAATCTCTATTCCAAATGTTTGAGTCAAGAGGGAGAAAATTATTGTTATGGTTTTAACATGCAAATCGTTTTGTCCCTTGACTTCTGCGTTTTGTTCTACACTCCCAAAGTTGAGGAGCACTTGAGCATGAGCTTAATTTTAAGCGTGTGCAGCTGTCTTTGGGAATTCAAGGGGATGGGGCATGTGCTTAATGCTTTTTTGAACAATGTTGCTTTTCAGAGTTGAAGGCTTTGTAGGAAACCTGATCCTTTAAACGGGCTCCTGTTTATGTACATTTCAATTTTATAATATTGTAAGTTTTTCTCTTCTTTCTTCAATATCCTCAATGCTACATCATATAATGAAAACAATACTAGTCATGCCACTTGCAATTACTGAAGTAGGCAGTGAATTTTTTTTTTTTTTTAGAGTAACTGGGGAAATAATGTAAATCATAGATTGACAAATTTTTTCCCAGGAGAAGTCCACAGTAGTTGGCTGCAAAGAATGACACAAGTTGTATTTACCCATAAAAGGGTGGTCATCTCAGCAGGTCAGTGAAGTTTTTCAAAGAAGTATTGTTGATTTTAAGCTAGCTGATACTTTATTCCCTGAACTCTAGCTTAAAAGAATAATGCAGGGTAAATATAGAGTATAATAAAGGCCATGCTGCCATTCAATACGCACAATGCCCTCACCGTCCCTCTCCCACCAGCTTCTCTGCATTGTTGCCTTCTGCATTTCTCATAGCACGTAAGATGACCTCTGTGATTATTTATGGGGGTGTTCAGATAAGCCCTTTTTTCACAGGCAACACACATACACACACTCACAAGGACTGTTATAATTTGAATTTATATTGCAAGTTCAGCTATCACTTCCTCTGTTCCCACCCTGCCTTTTGGAAAGATATCCAGTCACATGAGATGCTTTTAAAGAGCTGGCTGATTGAGGAAGGATGCAGGAAGGATATGGTTTTGCAGTGATTGCATAAGTGTTATGTAGGACCTGAAGCCTTGGGTTTATATGAGGACAAGTTTAAATGTGAATTCCAAAGATTTATTTCTTACGATTTTTGAAAAAGTCGTAGCTCCTGAACAGTTTACCTGCTTTGGAGAACCATGGACTAACCTACTTTAATGGGATCCTTTATGTATTAACATGGATATGAATGCCCTGAATTCCCTGCCTCTGTTCTGTCAGAGATCTCAACCTTATTTCAGAGAAATAGTCTCCAAAGCTTCTGTTCGAAATTGTCAGATGCAATTATGTCTTAGCAAATGTACTTCTCATCAAAATCTCTTCAGGAGTTTTGCCATTTGCATAAGGAGAATGCTTAGGGCTAGCACAGACACCTTTCCAGAAGATGCTGTGTTCCCTCTCAGTGAAGTCCTAAGATCTGAAGAGCCCAAAACTTAATGTCACCCATTACTGTAATGAGAGTGTATTTATTGCTATACAATGAGGGAGCTGGAGCATGGAGGTTTGTATTTTAAAGGTTTGTTTTGGTCATTCCACGTTCTGCCAACATCTAACATCTGTATTTATTTTTTGAACTCTTCTTAGTGGATTAGATGCATCTGTTCAGTTCCAAGAATAATGCGTGATTTCCTGAATTTATAGGTTGCAATAAAATCCATTCGTAAGGACAAAATTAAGGATGAACAAGATATGGTTCACATCAGACGGGAGATTGAGATCATGTCATCCCTCAGCCACCCTCATATCATCACCATATATGAAGGTTAGTGAATGTGATTTTCCTTCCTGACTGCTCTGTTACGTTCTTGCAGACCTGATGTTCATGTTTCTTGAGATCGTGCACCAAACCAACCCCTACTCCTTGTGTAACCCATCCCTTACCAACAAGACCGCCTTGCGCACTGCCTTCCCTCTGAGCTACCAGTGTTTCACAGATGCATAATCCTTTGCTTGGAAGAACTTCTTGTGTGAGTTCACTGTGTCTATAGCAGGTGGGAAATGATTGCATGTATCACCTCATGTCCTTGCTCCTGCTGGACAGCTCAGTTTCATTTCACCCTCACTCATGAACCAGCGTGATGTCTTTCTGTTCCCAGCCCCTAAACCAGTCCTTGTTTGCTTTATTTTCCCTGAACTGCACAGGACTGATCTTATCTGCTCTCTAGGACTTTGGTCCTCCCTTACCTGCCAGTTAGAGTTCCAAGTTCTGTCGTTGCAGCTTTTCTCCCTGAATACCAGCATCCACTTCCTGTCCACCTCTGCACACTTTCCTGTCAGTCTGGTGGCTTATCATTCCTGTTTCCTTATCCTGTCTTCCCCCTCTACCTCCTTTCTTCCTGGGACACAGCTAGGAAGCCTGCTAATTCCTGCCTCCCCGAGCCGCCCCCTGGTCTTACAGCAAGGAGGAGGAAGCCAAGGGCATTCTTCCCTGATTTACCAGTTTGTTATGTCTTTAGAGACTGTCACTCTGTAGTAAAATTCCTGCCTTCCTGCCTTCCTGCTTCCCTTCGCTCTCTCCCTCCCTCATTTTCCTCTGTGCAGAACAGGAGGCCTGAGTTGAGCCCTACACATTTCCATAGCCATGTGGTAAATGCACAAGGTGATGAGATGTGTATGGTAGCTCTGCTCTGAGAGTTGATACAACTGATTAAAACAAGGACTCTCTTGGCGTACTGTTACAGTATCACATATTGAGTTATTCAAAAGCGTGTTCTTGTACTTAAAAAGAGATGAGTATCTGTCTTTTTATTGAATAAACTCATAAAAGGATCTGGGAACAGAAAAGGGGAGGGATGCTGTGTCAGCATGTGGGGTGCAAATGGAACAAAAGTTACTTCAAATGTGCACGGGAACTCAGGAAGAAAAAATATTAGGCGTATAATTGGTCTTTTGACCAATTGCCCTTCTCATCCTTACTTTAAATAGTTTTTTACTGAGTTAAAACATTCTTAAATGTTAAAAAGATTACAGCATTTTTAGGAAGCAGACACTAAAGTCCTGTGGGAGCGAAACTTCCCTCTCTGGCCCTGTGAAGGGAGGAGCAGTGCTTCTGCAGCAAAGCCACTTGAGCTCCATGGTGGAGAGTTCACCTTTCTTAGGAGGGTGAGCACCCTATGTCAGGTGCTGGTGTGTTTTCCAAGCAGTCAGAGTCAGTATTCAGCGTGCAGCAGCCAATGCTGTAACTTGGATATGGTGGCACTGGGAAGATGGGTGGTTGTGCAGCTGAACCCACAGGAGCAGTTCTGTGCTGCCCAGAAGTGAGGGGGTGAGCTCAGGGGCCCTTGAGCGTGTGCTTCTCTTGAAGCTGAAGAGTATTTGTAGTTAAAGGACTACATCTAGGGCTGAAGTATTTGTATCCTCCTGAAGTTGGATTCAAGCACATGGTTATTCCTCTTGAGTGATGCATAAAGAGTGATAAGATTGTATCCCCTGACACAAAATATTGAAGTCAGTAAATCCTGAGAGATGGGCTTAATCTCACCAAAACTAAGTGATGCAACATTTCTGCATAGTCTAGAGTCCCTCTCTAGTCAAGAGAGATCAGCATCTTCACAGGGTGGTTGGCTCCCTCCTGGGACATTTTTTTTTTCAGATAGGTGACATATTGGAGACTCCTGTTGGAGTCTAGCTGACTAACTTAGATCAGATGCTTAACTTTTAAAACTGAAACCACCCTAGAGGTATTTCACTCCTCTCTCACAAATTTTTACTATAGATTTTCAGACTGCCACTGCACATCTAACAGCTCTCTCAGTAGGTGCCAGGTTGCACAGATAAACCCAGCGTGGACAATGCTGGATGTCCCTGTAATGTCTTTGAAAGCTCTTTGTATTGCATTTACAAATACTTGTTTTCCTGAAGTAGGATCCTTGTTTAGGTATCCTTTTGACCTTCCTGCTAAAAGCAATTAACCTTTGAATTTGTCTACTCGATGTAAACACAAGCTTATCTTTTTTTTATTGTTACCAAGCAAATTCAGATGTGTGGAAACAAAAACAGTTTAGAGGTACTTTTTTGTAACCTAATCAAAAGGCATGTACCTTGCCCATTACTGCCAGGCTGGATGTACAGTTGTGACTCCAAAGAAATTCCATCCTCTCAGCAGGGCTGTAATTGGCAATCTGTTGAGTGCAGCTGTGAGGGAAGTGCTCCTTTAAGTGACTTTAAACTCCTTGAAAGGGACTGGATAAACGAAGTTGGCTCTGCTGGCGGTGTTCTGATTTCAGCACATAAATTTTAATTTGTAGAATAATTCCTCTGTCCATTCATCTGTCTATCTCTCCCCTGCCCCTTGCCCTTCCTCTGCCCTATTTCTTTTTTGTCTTGAGAACTCCAGGATTTTATAATAAAGCCTTTGAGATATATTTTTCCAGGGATAGCCTGAGTGCAAAATCTACCTCATCTGGCAATACTTTATAAAAGTTAAACCAGAGAAAGAACATTCTGCAAACATTTAAACACGTGTTGGGCCAATCATAAGGGTAAAGTTATGCTTGGTACATTTAGGAGTGAGCTCTAGAGTCTTTGTAGGGTGAAATACAGTTGTCTACGTGACTGTTTCTGTGCTGAAAGAGTTGGTCAGCATAACCTAACAGAAAAGTCTGCCCATTTGCAAAATGCACTTAAAAATGAATAGATTATTAGCTAACATGTTTGTAGAAATAGTTTACTGAAGATCTTCCCTGAAGAATGAATAAATATTAGGATCAAAATTTGGTGCCAGTGGAACATGAGGGCATTAATGTAAACAAGTAACTGAAGGAAAGTGTGTGCTGAAGTGCTCTGCTGAATTGAGGCCAGGATGCTTATAACAGTGCTGGACCCTTTGTGTTAACAAGGCACAAAATACGGATCTCCCAAGTAAGGTGCATTTCTTTTTTTTTTTTTTTTCCTTCTTCATTTTTGGTACTCTTAAGAAAAAGAACAGATTCTCCATCATGTGTCTGCCAGTTCACAGTGGCTTGAGCTAGGTTGCGTGCTTTGCTTAGTCAGGAAACTGGTTCAGCTCTACTGTGCTTTCAAACCCCAAAGGCAGTGGGAGATAATCTGACAGTGTGTAACAGCAGTGGCATGGTGTTCCAGGATACTCACTGCACTTGCCAAATACATGTTCAGTCTCACGTTTTGTGCCAGACTTCGTGCAACAAAACACAAACACGCTTGGTGATTCAGACACACCAAGGCCTGTCTCCAGTGTGGGGAGTTGTGTCAGTCAAGTCATCGCATCATCAGCAAAACCAGCTGCATTGTCAGAAATCTGCCTGTGTGGCAGCTGTTGAGGTGTGTGTACATGAGCCATTGCTGAGGAGCTGCATCTTTGCAGCAGCACTGGCTCAGACAAGTGCCCTGTACCGTCAGCATGTGCACCCTGGGGTGGGGCAGGCACCTGGGGGCCAGGGTGGCAAAACAGCCACCTACCTCTGGCTGTGACAGTTCAGAGCAACCTCAGACTCTGTCCCAGCCTCTGCTATCTCCTGATTTTCAGACATAATCAAAACAAACTTTAGTGCCTAATGATCCCAACTCTTCTGTGTGCAAAACACCTGAAAAAGCCACAAGCCCCTTAAAACATCAAGTGGACGACTGGGCTTTAATCAAGAATGCTGGAAGTTGAAAAGCTGGAATTATTCTTTTTTTGGCTAAGAGAGAGCACTTCAGCAGTGATACGGTTTAACCACATTTCTAATTGATTTCCTCTAATTATGTAGGCTTTTGACCTTCAAGTGCTTTATTCTCATTGTTTTCAGTTGATAACATCCAAGAACATAGAGTAATATTTCAAGTGTCTGGAGGTAGTAATGAAACAAGAATAAACAAACTTGACTCTTTAGTTACCATACCCCAGCTTTATGAATTTCCTGACCTTCAGGGTGATTGCCTAAACAGCACTTCATTGGACATGACATAAACTCAAATGTGTGAGATCACTGGCAGGTCCAGTTTAAATGTCAAACTGATTGCCAGCAGCGATGAAATTTATTTCCATCTTCCCATTTACACCGTCCTACCGTAGCAATGTAAATATTTGCTTGTGTGAAGTTCCTCAACAGCTTTAATCATAATTTAAATAAAGGGGAGTTAGCTCTCGCATTTTTTTCTGAAACAAAGACATTTAGTGTAACATGTTATTGTGGCTAAATTAGCAACAGTCATTTTTCCTTCCTTTTAAAGAGCAAACTGTCACAATCTGCATATCCTCAGTCTCATTCTTTGAGAAACAACCTCACCAAGGATAATGGTTCTCATTCTGATTTAATCTCCTCACTGGGGAGTAAATTATAACATGCTGTCTAATTTTAAAAGATTATTGCAGGATCCTAACTACATTCCTTTAATTTAAAAGGAGATGCAATTTGGCTGAATAAGGCCATAATTCAGGAAAGCAATTTAACACAAGCTTAGCATTAAAACACATACTTTATATCTTGATATCTTCAATTATAATTAAGCATATGCCTAAATTTATGTGTATGCATGCAAGTGGTTTTCTCATTGGACCTGGGATATTTTCATGTCTGCTGTATGCTCTGTTAAAAACAGTAATAAAATACTACTACTACTACTAACAAAACCAACTAAATAAAAATAATGCCGAAAGGCTTTAAAGCAGTCAAGAACACAAAAGCTGAATCAGGCTGAATTTCTAAGGTAAAAGACAATTTTCAGTACTCACATGCCTTTCTGAAGAATAATTTGAGCCTTATTACACAAGTGAGGTAATTGGGTCATACATGAATTTTCTGAATGAAAAGGTTATTCTAGTCTGCATCTCCAAAATTAAAAACAAACTCACTTGTTCTTTTGATTTGGCTGACCTTTAATAAAAGAGCATTTTGTAGCAGTGGAAAGGTACTTCTGTCTGCGGCTGTTAGGAGAGTAATAAAAATACCGCTGAATGGAAAGACACCAGATGGAAGGAATGTCAACATACTGGAACTAATTTAGGAGATTGCTCTGATATAGAGAGCAAAGGCATGAGGAGAATTCAAATGGTTCCAGTGTGAAGAGATTGGCCGCCCCTCTTGAACTAACAAACTAAAATCCTTACCCCAGGGTTACATGTAAACCAAATGGAATCAGCCCACAAGGAGGTAGTCCTTTGGGGGGCGAAATCCACCCCCGCAGCATCAGCACTCACTCTGAGTTTAGTATTCTGTGAGCTTGGAGGAAGGGCAAAAGCTGCCTGCTTTTTTTTGGCTTTGGTAGTGATTAGGTCCAAAGTGAACTGTCTAATAGAGATGTGTAAAATGTACCATTAAATCTTTCTGACTGATGTTTGCAACCTGGGCTTTCAACAATTTTAGGGTGAGGTCCATTTTAGCATTGAAAACGTAGTGAGTGTGTTCATTTGGTGTCAGATCTGTACTGTGAGTTTCAGAGGAGATGACTTTGGTGTAGCTAGGGGGAAGAATTTGGCAGAAGGGTTGAAAAGAAGAGTACTGATGAGCAAGAGGTCAACCAGCGCTATTTGGAAAATGGAAAGCTGTAGATAGAAGCTGAGTTAATAATTTCACAGCCTCTAAATGTAAATAAATTGAGAGATTATAGCCAAGAATTATTGCTATAGTAGAACAACCTGTGAAAGAGGGACAGATTGTTCATGTTACAAAATGTACTTTGTTTCAGATATGTCTTTGATAGCAAGAAGTGAAATTGTTTCCCAGTTTCACATTTATGTTCTTCAAGGAACTTTGAAGTCAGCAGATTTGGTTTCAATTATCAGCCTAGAAGTATAGAACTTTTTTTCCTGTCACTTTTAAAAAAGAAAGAAACACATTAGAGTTAAGGGGGGAGTTTAAAGAAAAGTTGTAAGAAATATTTCTTTGACCCTTGCATCTTAAGCACCCTTTGCTGCTTGAGTTGCCAAGGCTTTTGGGGTGATCAGACCAAGCCCAAGCAAGCTGGTAGCCCACTGGAAAATGCTGTTTCTCCACATTGCTGTGGCCAGTGTCCTAGTACTTTACTGATCTCCTAGGGATACAGTCGCATTGTTCCTCACACCTTGAGGTTCATGCTGTTCCTGCTCCTGGTTCCTGATGTGCTCTCACACTGCTGTCCCTGCTTTCCCTCCCCTGTGGCCACATAAATTGTAGTCAACTCAGAAGTCACTCCTTCAGCTGGCAGGCTCTGTCTGCAAAGGAGTACCAGTGATTTGCAACCGCTGCTCTGTGGTGGCACAAGTGGCAGCAGCAGCTGCCCACTATGACTGAGCTAGCGCAGCAGCCCTCTCACCACATCAAGGTCCTGTTGCAGCTCTTAGCGTAACTCAGTTTGCAGAGCGGTGAAAATAAACACAGTGGCTCAGAAATAAATGACACACAGCCGGTAGCAAGCATTTCTCCTGCTGCTGTCCCCTCTAAATGGGTGTAGCTCATGCCTCATATCTAAGCAACCCCCATCTCTTGATTTTTGATTGACAGGCTATCTCTCCTGCTATCCACGTCTGGGTGTTGATACTGACAGCTGTCCACTTACCTTATTTCGCCAGCCGTTTGCAGAGTACCGATTATTTGAAAGAAGCTAAAGCAGCCCCACCTTACTCATCCATGGTCTCCTTCCCTTGACCTTGCGCAGAGTTGAGGAGCAACCTTGTATGACATGGCTGTCCCAGAAGCAGCAAGCTTTGGGAGGTTCCTGGGGTGCAGCATCCTGCCAAAGCCACGCTTCTCTGTTGGCAGGATGTGCAGCCAGGGTTCAGGAACACTTCTAGGTGGGGGTGAGTTTCAGAATGAATATGCAGTAGAATGGCAGGTAATAAATCATCTGCAACAAAAAGAGAGAGTGCACCAAGCAGTCCCAGAAGCCAGATGGAGGCAACCCATCCATCATCAGCCCACAGGTTACGGCCCAGGTGCTAACAGAGCAGTATATTTATTACCTCATTATTATTTGCAGTAAGTCAATCCAGCCTTTAATCAATGCCCTCCTCTCTTCCCCCAGCCATTGGCCACGAGGCTTTCTTGAGCATACGTTTATAAAACTACATGCTGTGCTCAAAAGGGAAATTCAGAAGTGCCTGTGTGAAACCTGCCTGACATCCTAAATACTGCTGTGAAAATTCATGGTGATGGTCTGAGAGTTGCCAGAATACCACCTTGTCAGATGCCTGATCATCTTGACCACTGAATTCCTCTTTTCAGGTTGTGTGTGTATATAGACATAAACCCCTCTGCCTTTCAACTTCCTCTTCCTTTAGCCACAGCTCTCATTTTAGATTTTTTTGACTGCTGTTCAGTTCCCTCTCTGCAGGAAGTAGCTGTGTGCCCACTCATGAGGTTCAGCTGATACAGTGGAGGTGCTCTGAAGTGAAATATGCAGTTGTAAAAAAATACCTCCCTATTCACCTCTGCTCCTGGGTGGAGAAACAAATTGCTGTTTAATTCTGTAATTGTTCAGCTATGTTGATGGTGAGGAGGCCTCTGTAATGTCATCTAAGTTCAAGGATAATCTCTCTCTCACAGTGCTCCCTTATGAAGAAGAATGTGCCAGTAAACTGAAAGCCAGATATGAGTTACTGGAATGATTCTGTTCTCATTGATTCTAGTGTGGCTTCATGACAAAAATTTTAAATTTGGAACAGGGATTTACACTTTCCTAAATTCAGTTTGAAGATATTCAATTTCCTAGAGCATATAAGAGAAAATTTGAAGTGGAAAGTGCCTTTGAATGCACATTCCTCCAAACCAAATGCTTTCCACCTCATTTCTGTAGAAATGTTGGAAAATGTATCTGGGTCAGGGCTTGTATTAACATGGCAAATTTGAGTAAAAAAAAAATAGATTGTAGAATTTAAAACTTCAGAACAGCAGGAATGATTTGAGAAAACTCTTTTGACTGAGTGATGAAGGCAAAACTTTAATAAAAACACAGCCTGGAAGAATGCTCTGTTGTGGCAGGGCTGTTATTTCTGTTACTGTCATCAGTGGCACTGAGCACCTGGTAGGGCATCAACTTTTGGGGGATTGGGACAGGAAGAGCCAAGGGCAAACGTGCCTCTGAGCTGAGGGTGGTGGTCGGTTGGAACTGCTTGGGATGTGCATTCCCATGAAAGTGCACTGAGATCATTTGTGCCGTGTGGCAACTTCACCTATATGTGCATGATACAGTAACCCCTAACTCATGGAATCAGCTGGGGTGTTGGGGGAATTCTGTTGTTATTGTTGTGTTGTTCATCTGTTTGTTTTAAATCAGATCTCTTACATGAGTGTCCTCAGTGATTTGTCTCAGCTTATTGAAACTATTTCTTTTTGCCTTTTTAACTAAGCCTGTACCTAGCAAGCCTTTCCGAGCTTAGAGACATGAATGTGTGCGTTACTGTTTTATTGGTAACACACCATAGCACTTCCCCCTGTGACATGGGGCATGTTCAGTTTTTCCCAGACAGTATCAGTCTGTCGTTCTTGGAGAGGATACTGTATGTATAATCCATCCAGAGACGGCTTTTCCAGTTTCCGAAGTATATTGCTAATGAGGATGCACATAGGATGTAATCGCTGGCAGGAGCCTCTGCTTCGGGGTACAGTGAGGCCAGCAGACAAGTAAGCAGCCAATTTTATCTGGCTGTTTGCTCTCCCTTTTATCAGAGCTGTTTGGCTGGGATTCAGGAGTGTTAGAACTGCAGAGGCTTTGGCTTGTAGATTTGAGTGACAAGGTGTGAGAGAACATGAGACAAAGCCTAAGAGAAGCAAATATCTGTGTGTTGAGAGAGGCAGCTTCACATTTCAGTGCAAAAGCTGAAGCTTGATTCTCTTTGGATTTTTTTTAAAGTCACTAGAGACTACTGGCTGAGCTCTGCTAAAGAGATATAGGAAGGCATCATTACAGTAGGGTTGGTCAAAACTAGCATCTATTTGTAATAAACCCTTTAGCCTCATTAATTTGTATCTGCCTTGCTGCCAGTGTGACCTGTGCTGCTATAGATAAAAAGAAAAGGAAAATCACCATGTTTTTATATAGCAATGGTTATTTATGGCAGGTGCAGGAAGTTTCCAGTGGGTTGCAGTGGATTTTTGGTAACAAAAGGGAAGAACTATTCAGCAGCCAGGACATTACAGCAATTCCAGACTGTTAACAGCCTGTCTTTACTAGATTAAATATAAGTTATCTGCCACTCACAGTGAAGTCCTTGACAGCATGAGACCCAGAGTACTCTTAGCCCCAAAGAAGAGTCGGGCTGTGACGTGTATCAGATGAATTTTCCTTGCTCTGTTTACTCTGCAGCTGTGCATTGCTGCTGGCTCTGCACAAGTGACAGGGGATTACAGTACACAGTCTGTGGCATGCAGTGGGATGTGTGGTGGAAGCAGGAGATAAGAAAGCTTGAGGATGAGTTGGGTGCATGAGGTGGGGTACAGAGTCTCACTGACAAGAGGTGTACAGCTCTGGAGACATGGCAGCCACAGCAAGCTCAGGTGTTCATGCCCACTATGCTGTCACACAGAGTTGGGATGGAGAAGGACACGTCTATCAGTTCGCTTGTTGGATTTTGATGGTAGGTGAAAGCCAGCCAACAGTCATTGTAAGCCAAGTGGCATTCCTGTATCAGTCTTTGAAGACAAGAATTTATTATGGCTTCTATTAATCCATTCTGAATTATGTTAGGGCTCCTGTTTGCTTCTGTCCTCTGGCCTCAAGCAGACTACTGGTAAGAGGAAGTCCCTGCTGGAGCAGGGTGCTACTGGCACAAGTGTCCGTCTCACGTCACTAGGATTGTTTGACTTTGTCACCCTGTGATGCCATATTATTGGATACAGAGAGCTTCCTTCATGTAGCTATGTGAAAGTGAGGATAACCTCAGCTTCCTTCTCTTGGTCTGAGATGTTGTAATCTCCCTCTGGTAAAAAGTAGCTTTGGAACTTGCTTTTTGCAGTGGGATTCGTTGTATACCTTTCCAGGCTGCAGCGGTGGTCTAGGATGTGCTCAGACATTCTGAGTCTTCTTCTCTCTTTAAAGTCTCGGTTTTCAAATATATTGAATCAACTGTGGTGTTTTTTCTATTTTTTTATTCTGTGCAGTGTTTGAAAATAAAGATAAGATTGTGATCATCATGGAGTATGCAAGTAAAGGAGAGTTGTATGATTACATCAGCGAGAGGCGGCGATTGAGCGAAAGAGAGACAAGACACTTCTTCCGACAAATAGTCTCTGCTGTGCATTACTGCCACAAGGTGAGCAAAAGATTTCATAGTAGAAAATGCTGTTTCAAGGCTTACTGGCATATATTTCAAAGCAAATCTGAGGAAACAGCATTCATTGTTAAGTATCAGAGCACATGATTTTATCAGTAGAACAGGAGATCTTCATTAAAAGTGCTGCACTGAACGTTTTTTAAAGACTAATGTTTTCCTGTGTTATGGCAGATACCAGCCACACCCTTACTTTAGCCCTACATTACATTTTTGCCCTTGAAATAATTATCCTGGCATTAAAAACCCAAAAATTATGACATCAACTAGAGAAGGCATCCCATATAACCTCTACAACCTCTACAACATTAATATTAATACATTCAAACAAATGTTAGTTTGCAATTTGAATGTGCTAGTAAGCAACTTTAGAATAGGATACATGTGAAAGAAAAGCCAAGAGAAAGCGATGACGTTCATGTATGAGCTTTAGCATGTACTCATTCTGGATAGGTAAAAGTAACTTTACCAAAAGTAGTGCAAAAGATACCATTTGCTAATGACCTCATCCATCATGGTACCCACTTGGAATGACAAGTTAAACGATTAAACCCAAGGTAGCTGACTGGCTGTCATCATGGACCTTTTATCCCTGTTTATGGAACACCTGCATAGAGCCAAAACTTGTATGTAGCTTAAGGCAATGAGCAGCTAACACAATTTTTATTTGAATTCTTAAAACACTTAAATCTCTACTTGAATTCTGATAAACAGGAGGGTTTTTCAAAGTCCTCACTGCGTAGTGCTGAAAAACTGCAGTGCCGTTCCTGATGCAGTTAATTTTCCCAAGTTTCTTCAAAGAAGGCTCTGGCCTAGACACAGCCTGTTTGCTTCCATCCCTGACATTTACAGTCCTTCAGGATTATAACACCCCCAATCCACGTGGCTGCTCATTGGAGGAATGAGGGCTTTGGTAGGGGCTAATGTCATTGACAGATACTGCTTTCTGCTGCTTGGGGAGAATATACGGCTTGCACGCAGTGGGGGCAGGATCCAGGATGAAATTAAGTTCCGAAAAGACACCCCCCAGCCCTCCACCCCCCACCCCCCTGCTGTTTTAGAGTCTCTGTGGGAGGACAGATTCCAGTCATTCTTCCCTTAACCACACACCAAGTGACTAATACAGTGCCTGTCACTAGTCACTGGGCCATGAGTGTTATGACAGTGAAATCAGCCCTGAAATGTAGATGCAAAGACCACCCTGCCAGCTCACCTTTAATTTTCCCAACACTTTCTCATGTTCCCCATTTTTTTCTTCCTTGTTTCAGAATGGTGTTGTCCACAGGGACCTAAAATTGGAAAACATTCTTCTTGATGACAATTTTAATATTAAGGTAGGATTCTTTTTCTCAGCTACTCAGAATGGATTTGCATGTTCTGTAACATTTTTACCCAAGGTATTAGAAGAGCCAGTGTTATGGTAACCGCTACTAAGCAACAGCATCTGGCAAGAGGCTCAGAGAATTGGAAATTGGGGGAAGACACCACTGATTCCCAGTAATACATTCTAAATGAAGCTTTGCATACTTCGGGGGAGAAAGCCCTGTTCTGCCACACAAAAGCCACGATTCCCAATGCAGTGGTAGAAAATAGCAGAATGTTTCGTGCAGTCGGGCTTATTGTGCAAATCATATTATTGCTGGCTGCTTCTGGGGCTAGGAAAAAACTGTTCTGGTCTACAGGGTTCAAGTGCCTCCTACAGAACACTCTGAATGTTCTTTTGATCATGGCTGGAAAATAAGCAAATCGAGTTTCAAAATAAACCTAGTAAAGCACATGTACTTCATTAGGAAATGGCCTTGGAACTTCAGACACAAACGTATACTTTGGATAGTGATGTCATTTCCATGCCATTTCTCTCCAGTGAAAGCACAGGAATAACCTTTTTTCCTATCTTTTTATTCTATTGTTTATAGCTGTACCACAAAGTTAAATAATGCAGAGATTTAATTTTCAGTGTAATTTCCTATATATCTCCTATCTATATTCCTGTATAAAATAAGTGTAGTTTCCAGTTGGCTGAACCTGTTTCACTTTCCACTTTGTTCCTCCTTGGGTGGCTGGATGTGCTCATCTATGGGCAAACAAGCAGAAGGGAAGAACACCAAAGAGTTTCTGCTGACGCTTGAGCATCCTTATTTAATTAAAAAATTTAAAAAGTAATCAAGGAGCTACTTGCGTAGCCCAGTATCTAAATAGCCTAGGTCTTCCATTTGTCTCCCCTGAAAGCCCTGGGGCTGCAGGCAATGCCTTCTGCGCTTCACACTGGAGAGATTGTCTTCATTTCAAGCTGATGTGCAATGGAAATGGAAAGTTGTGGTAGCTGCCATCTGTGTAACACTGATGACAGAAGCTAACTTGGATCAACTAGTGGATTAAAGGCACATAAATATGTGGTTTCCAAAATTAGTCTTTTACAGAAGGCCCATCCAATGCAATATTTGGATGTTTTGCTGTTAGCATCCAGCGTTGGAGCAGACCTCCCCACTCCTGTTCCTACACGGATGCCGTCTGCAGTAGCCAGAGCTGTTCTCAGCAGCACTGAAAAAAAAAAGTACCCTTTCTAGGACATAGTATACAAATCAGGCTTCCGCAGGCAGGATGACCTTTGTTTCCACATTGCACACCAAACTATCTTCCCAGCTAATCAGAGAATTCTTGAGAGAAAAGAGGAATTTGTGGAATTTGCTAGCTGTGGTGGGCTGGATCTCTGCACTGTGGTCCTCATATGCAAAACCAATCACTTCCTCAAGCCTCTGGGGAGCTGGGCTTTGTCAGAAGGCTCTGCTACCGCCCCTCTGTCCTTTACAGGAGTCGTTCTCCTGTGGGTAGAGCAGAAAGCTAGGGCAAGGACAGGTAGCTTTGTGTTCAGTCCACACTTGGAGCTGACCCAGCGGCTTCAGAACCACAGATGCATTTCAGCTGTCATAGCGAGTGGCACTGCTTTGGAAGAAATTCAGGTAGCTGTCCCTCCTCACATGCCTTCCAGTCACTTGGGTGTCTTTTTCTTGAAGGTTTCCCTTCCTGACTTGCGTTGTATTTTAGCTGCTGTAGGTATTTTTCATATTTCCAGCCTTTCCTCAGCTATTTCTCTTCAATGTTAAGGCCTCTGAGCAGGTAGGCCTTGTTGTGGGCAACTGGCTTCTTTGCTGTCCCATAGTAACTGCGTCTGCAAAGGGTCTCATGAAAGTGAAAAACAGACTGAACTCGGAAGTTGTTATTTCATACATCTTACAGTCAGTGGTGTTTGAATTTGGATTGCTTCAAGAGGTGCCTTTTGGTATGGTTTTCCTTTTTCTCTGTGTTTTCTTTTTCTCTCTTTTTAAACCTTATGACTAAGGTCAGCTTTGAATACTTGGTATTAAGCATACAGCCACTATTTCCCTGATGCTGAAGCTTTGAATATGTTGCTGTGGTTTCTGTGTTACTTGCACAGAATTTTACTTCCCAGTTTTCCTTTGTTTCACTAAACAGTAACCGTTGGCAAGGAAACACATATGGAACTGTAAATTATTTATTAGGAGTAAATTTATCAGGTCCTCATTCTAAGAGTATTTACATGTGGTTTATTCAGGCAGAAAAAAATGCAGTTTGGGGTTTGGTATTGACTGATGGCTTCAAATACTCGGGGGAAGGCATTTTCTAGAAATGGAGTGATAGTGTTACCTGTACTTTCTGAGTATTTATATTTCATTCAGTGGATTACACATACTTACAAAATTGGTGGTTTGATTTTAAGAATGAGAAAATTAAAAGAATCTCTTTGTTCTTGGGTGCAATGTGCAATTAAATACGTTTCTGATGAAGCCAGTGTTCTACACCTTGTGATTTACAAGAACGTGTCATAATAATGTGAAGAAAAAATAAGATGTTGTAAAAATAGATCCCTATATAACATCTTAAGCAATACTTTAAAAACAGGAAATAAAGAGGGCAAGTATTCATTCATTAGAAATTATTATCCAACTTAAAAAGGGCCCCTGGCCATTTTAGTTGCTAGTACACTAACTTGGAAACCATTCTTAAGCTTTAGATAATTGAAGGAAGGTCATAAAGGAGTGTATGGAGATATAAGAAGGGGGTTTTTTTTATTTTTAGGAGTTTTGATGGTGAGTAAAATTCTCTGGAAGCCGAGTCATGTGTTAGAAGACAGCAACAAGGAAACACCAGTGTCTGGAAGCAACAAAAAATCAGACATTTTGTAGAATTCCGCATGTCCACAGGCCCAGAGACGGAGGGCAATGAGGGGAAGAAAGTGATCCAATCTGTGGTGTATTTTTAGGTTTTTCAGGGACTTGTTTTATGCAGTATTATTTCCTGCAGATTTTTGCCGAAAACCACTAAATGCAGTAAACATGAAGGAATCAAATGAGTTTTAAATGCTTGTGAGAGTGAACGTGCATACATATCTAACATGCACAGCTGGACATAGGCAGGGTCAGGCAGGCAGGAAGGCTAAGGCAGCTCCAAAGCGTTGAAAAAGCTGCCCTGAGTTGGAGAGTTAGGAAGCCCTTTGTGGGAAGAGATTCAGAATGGCTTCAGGCATTTGCTTTTGGTGGTCTCCAAGAAAGCCTTTTGGTGGTGCCTGCTCCTCTTCATTAGTTTACAAGGACTGAGCGTGCTGGTGTTTGGTTCTTTGTAGCTACGGATTTACTGGAAGAAATAGCAGTGGGGCAGATACATAGCTGCTGCCTCCATTTGCCCATAGCTCCTGCAGTTTGGTTTGATGAGGACCACAGGTCCCCATCCACTGCAGTTCTCTCCAGTGCCTAAATCTTCAAAACTGCATGCAGGGACATGGGGAGCAAGTGTTGCCTCGTGTGGCAGCCTAGAAATTAATGCCTCTTGCTGGACTATCCAAATCCTGTGTTCTTGCCCTATGCCTCAAGCTACCCCTAGGGACACCTCTGTCACGCAGCCTAGCACCATGGAGGGGCCTCCCTGTTCCCAGCAGGGATGAGAATGGTTCCTGGGCTGGGAATTGCAGCTAAAAGAGATGTCTAGCAGAGGCTGACGTAAACCGTATGATCTACCCCAAAGTGATAGAAGAATAGAACAATGCAGATATAACAGTAACATAATCCTACTGACTGCACATTCTCTTGGGCTGGTAAGGGGACACCAATCAGACTACCCACTAAAACCCCATGAGGGTTTCGTATATACAGAGTAAGTGTATGGAATTGGGATTTACTTTACCGGAAGTCTCACCAACTGCTCATACATTTCAATTGTTTTAAGAGACCTAATTATTCCTCTATCTGCAGTACAGAGAGACGGATTCTTAAGCGGGATAAAACTGAGTTTCCATGAGTGTGAGCTTTGTGGAATTTATATTCCACACTTCAACAATAAATTACATCTGGTTTATCATAGCTAACAGTAACTATGAAACATACACTCCTGAAGCAAGGGGAATAAAAGTCTACTTTTCTGCTCCTCTCAGTTTAGGAAGTTTTTTTGACTTGATGCCTTAGTTCCATTTAAGTGCCAAGAACATGAAGTAATGTTGGCTTCTATTAATCTTGTTTTGGGGGGCATGACAGTTTTAATGGGAAAAGCTGATAAACATCAGTCTGTGAGTATGGGAGTGGACTGTAACATAAATACTCTTTTCCTGAATGGTCAAAATGAAAACATGAATGCCCACGTCTGAGAGTTTCTTAGAGTGAACAATGGTATGTGTATCCCTATATATATATATTCATGCACATCCACATGCATTTTATACATTCCACAGTGTTAAGGGAATGTATTTTCATAAGGAATCACGCTGTGCAGTGTTTGTCCTTGTCTTAGCTGCATCCTGAACTAAAATAAAACTCAGTGACCAGCACAAATTTTTAACACTGAAATGATCCCATTCTTCCCCTGATTGACAGGGCACACTTCATAAGGCTTAAAACCAACTTCCTGCAAGCCAGGCAGGGTGACTTGATAAGAAAGTGGAATTTAAGGCAATTAAGTGCAATCTGAGCCATGAGAGTATGTTTGCAGGCTGCAATTGTACACCAGCTGTTTTCAATGACATTCCAGCCATACAGCGAAGATTTTACAAACCACATTTATTTAAGGATGGAGTTTTCTGCTGTGGGTTGATAATAGGCTGTCTGAGGGACTGAGTGAATTCAATCTGTGAATGGACATGGTGAGATGAATTAAAATTAACGAACAGAAATCAGCTGCTGTTTGAGCAGGATGGGTCCAAATTGTCAGTGAAACACCTACACAAGCAGAACATCAGAATGGGGAGGGTAAAGAATGAAATCTCATAGCTGACTTGTGACTTCAAAAATTGTGTAAAACCAGTATTTTAAAAAAGTTTGTATTTCTAATGTGAAAGTATCTAACAACTACACCTATATATCTGTTTATATCTGTTTGTGAAGTGTATGTATGCTCCTGTTTTGGTCTCAACTGTGTAATTTTTTTGGTGTAGCTGTAGAAGTTTAGATAGTAGAGACAAAGACTTTACCTCTCCCAGGAGTTCACTAAACATTGCAATTCAATAGGTTTTAGAGGCATTGATGATATACATTTTAGAATGCCAGGAGTGAATGATGGTGCTGGCAAATACTTTTCCATTCACTTTGTGTTTTCTTGAATTTTCTCTTGTGAAAATTCCTGGGATTTAATTTCTTTCTGGTAGAAAAGACATGAGTAAGGTGAAGAAAACCCAGAGAAAACTCCTGTCTCTTATAGCTGTAATACCCTTTTCATGCCTGTGCTTTATGTCTTTTATGTAGGCATTATGTTGATTGTGGGCAGTAATACAAGTATCTCTGGGAAGCAGAAGCATTCGGGTTTTAAACAAGATAAAAATGAGATGTGTTGGCTTGTGCCAGAGAAACAAAGAAAATGCAAAAGTTGTGGGACTATTTAGTGTTGCTATCCTCAGCCTTCGTTTTGTAAGAACAAGAACAGAGAATTGAGTAAACAAAATATTTGGACCTGATCCTGCAATTCCTACATGGGCAAAATTCCCAACAGTCCCAAGAGAAGTTTTGTTTGTGTTGGGAAAGCTGTATTTGGACCCATTGTTTCCAGTTAGGAACCAGACTTGTGTTTATTATCTCATGACAGACATCTCGTGGGCTTAACAGCCCCATGTCCCCGAATCTGGAAGAGTGAGCGACTGCCTCACTTCGCACCTCGTTCAAGCGTAGTTACGTTCCAGATGATTTCAAAAATCACTTTCTTCTGTAATGCTTAGCTTCCTGCAAAAATTCCTCCTGTTGAATTTAATGGTCTTGGCTTTTGGCTTGTATGTGTGTGATAAGAAGGGTGGTACTTTCTGCTTGCTTCCCTCTGGTATTAATGACTATACAAGATGAAGAGCAGTCAGTGGCCAGCAGGCTTTGCAGTATGATACTGTCTTTGCAAACATATGCAGTTCATCCAGGATAAAATTACCAGCTGCTGGTTGTGCCATCAGTTGGTGGCCTGTCTGTGAATGGAACCACAGCATGCTTGTTCCTGATCAGGAGGATTTAACCTGGGAACCCTTCTTCTCTGAGGGATCTTTAGAGAGAAGTGTAAAATCCACATCGAGTTCCTCGCCCTGTGGCAGAGATAATCATAGCTAAGTCTTTCCTGATAAAGGATTTGTTGTTACTTTAAGAAATCATTAATACTACAAATGCTTGGTGCAATTCTATTTGCAAATGCTTTGTGCAACTCTATTTGCAGATTGCTGATTTTGGACTCTCCAACCTTTATCATAAAGACAAGTTTCTGCAGACCTTTTGTGGAAGCCCACTGTACGCTTCCCCTGAAATAGTTAATGGACGGCCTTACAGAGGCCCAGAGGTAAGAAGGGTCAGATTTTTCCATGATGGTATGGGGATGTCTTTGATGATAATGTTCTTGAGGGCTAATCTTAATGCAAATGCTGCTGTACATGTGAGTCCATTTGGGTCTGTCCCGTATTTGAAGTTCTTGAGCTGCCTTCACTTGCTTTTATTACATTGCCTGGGAGTGGTTAGTGAGATGTTAGATACCAGTTTGCCCAGCAGTAGGTGTAACTGGACATGATGCTGCTCTTGTGGTGCTGATGGCAGGAAGAAGGGCAGGGATCAGCTTTGCTGGGCTTCGCACGTGTTGTGTCTGTATTTCAGGTTGACAGCTGGGCCCTTGGTGTATTGCTTTACACTCTGGTTTATGGAACGATGCCCTTTGATGGCTTCGATCACAAAAATCTCATCAGGCAGATCAGCAGTGGAGAATATCGTGAGCCAACACAGACCTCAGGTATGAAAAAGGAGCGAGGGCCATGGTCTGAGCTTACAGCAGTTCAGAATGGAGTGTTTGTTCAGCCCCTTCCAGCATGTTACAGTGTCATATTAGAATGATGTACAACAAAAAAAAATCTCATTCTCCCTACTGAGTTCATCTGCTATAAATTCCCATCTGGGTACAGCATTTACCAAAAGCCCTTTTGAAATTAAGGTTTTGTAGCAAATAGATTTTGTTGCCTTGGGGAAGCTGTAGATCTGTGACAGTGGAAGGTCTGTTAGCTATCGCAAGTGGAATTGTTCAGACAAGTTGTAAGCTAATACAGCTTACTGGTAGAGATCAGTCCTTTTACTACACTGTGGTCTGTCACAAGCAGAGAGAGGGTGAATGGTCAGACCAACACAGTCTCTTATTAAAGAAGGCAGGCCAAAATCTGAATTAATGCCACTCTGTTCACATCAGCTTCTAGGATAGCACGTTAAGCAGTCACCTGACAGAAAAGCATTAGCTAAGTCTGACTCAGTGACTCCTTCCAGCCTGAAATATCTGTGCATATATTATATTTAAATGAATATTTATCTTGTATCAGTTGTTTGCCATCCCTTTCAATTTTCTGTCTTCTCGTTCTCTGTATGAAAATAAACCTTTAAAATACACAGAGGACTACATTGTTTATCCCAATTCCATTTTGTTATCCTCTAAGTTTTGTCATTAGAATCAATAGGTTGGTGAGTTCCATCAGTAATATGAAACTATTCACTGTCTAATACAGTACAAACATTAATTAATTTGATAGCCCAGTGTACATTTTCCAGAGTGAATCATATTCTTCTGATAAAAAGTAGTACTAGAGGCATTTTCCATCACTGACTGATGGTCAAAGCCTTGTTCCCTTTCACTTCTCCTGTTATATGGAGCATTATTTTTGCTCATTTGATTGGCTTCACAGTTCCAGTTTAAACTGACAAACCTAAGAATGCCCATGTTCTAAAAATGTTACATGCCGTTCTTCATCTACAGATGCTCGTGGTCTTATCAGGTGGATGCTGATGGTGAACCCGGAACGTCGAGCAACCATTGAAGACATTGCCAACCACTGGTGGGTTAACTGGGGCTACAACAGCAGTGTCTGCAACTGTGATGCCATGAGGGATTCCGAGTCCCCGCTGCTGGCGAGGTTCATTGATTGGCATCACCGTTCTACTGGCCTCCAACCAGAGACTGATACCAAAATCAAGTGCCTTTCTAAGCCCAAAGGTCCTGAAGTCACACTAGAGAGACAAAGGTCTCTGAAAAAATCAAAAAAGGAAAATGACATTGCACAGTCCATCCAGGAAGGAGGAGCTGAAAATGCAACCAAATTGACCTCCAAGAGACCCAAAGGCATCCTCAAGAAAAGGAGCAACAGTGAGCATCGCTCTCATAGTGCAGGTTTCATTGAAGGCGTTGTCAGCCCAGTGTTACCCTCTGCTTTTAAGCTGGAGCAAGAGTTGTGTAGGACTGGTGTGGCCATTAAAAGTGTCGTAGAGGGAGAGGTAGCTGGCAAATATGGCACTAAGCAGTCTTCACTAATGCCAAAGAAAGGAATCTTAAAGAAGACTCAGCAGAGGGAGTCTGGCTATTACTCCTCTCCAGAAAGAAGTGAATCTTCTGAACTCTTGGACAATAATGATGAGACAGTAAAGAGTGACACTTCTCCAGGGCTCACAGAGCCATCCAGAAATGGGTCTTACAGCCATTCCTGCAGGCGTAAGGGCATCTTGAAACATAACAGCAAGTATTCTACAGACAGCACTGAACCTGCTTTGATTAGCCCCGACACACCAACGCTGGAGGCCATGGAAGAAATGGTCTTGCCTGGGGACGCATTACCTCGAAGTTACAGTCGCCCTTCCAGCGTGATTAGTGATGACAGTATTTTGTCCAGTGACTCATTTGATTTGCTGGATTTGCAAGAGAACAGGCCAAACAGGCAGAGAATACGGAGCTGTATCTCTGCTGAAAATTTCTTCCAGATCCAAGACTTCGAAGGACTTCAGAACCGCCCGCGACCACAGTATCTAAAGCGTTACCGCAACCGTCTGGGGGACAGCAGTTTTTCTCTTCTTACAGACATGGATGATGTGACTCAGGTCTACAAGAAAGCCCTAGAGATCTGCAACAAGCTCAACTAGCAGAGGGAAGATGGAAAAGGGAGGGAAGGGAATTATTCTGTGTACCTTTATGATGGAGTAAGCCAGGTCATTGATTTGCTGACAGTGACAGGTTTTGATTCAGAGGAGCTGACTGTATCAGCTTCGCTGAACTCCCAAGTTAAGTAGCCCCAAAGCCGTCTCACACTTCTCTAATTTTGTGTCCTCAAAATATTACCTACCAGACCAGAGAAAAACCTTTGGTCTTTGTATCTGTGATGAAAGCACATCAGGAGCTAGCAGACAAAAGCATCAAGATTTGATGGCTCAAAGTGAAAGCTAGGCAGACTTAAAACTGGAAGTGAGGGACACATGTTTTGAGAGGTTTGTAATAAATACTAGATAAGCTTTATCAAGAGATGAGCTGAATTCTTCAAGTCAAATATTGATACTTCTAAGAACAAGAGGCTTTATTTCCCCCTGAAGTTACTCATCTGGGTACAGTGATTGCACAGTGGGAATGGCTTGCGCTATGCAGGAGGCCAGGCTAGGTGGTCACCATGGTCGCTTCCACCAGGGTGATGTGAGAGGTTCTGAACATGTTCTAAGATAATTTGAGAGACTTGCCCCAGAAAAACCTCATGAGGTGTTTATGGACAAGCGATGGAGCAGGCATTCATATCTGGACCTCCCACAGGGTCCAGAGCCATTGCTCTTCAGTGAGCAGAAAGTTCTAAAACTATTTCTGACTACTGCTCCTACCAGCAAAAACAGAGCCACAGAAATGATAATGGGAGCTGGAAAGAATGGGTGTCATCAGCAGCTAAATGACCTTTTAAGGCATTTCAACGCATGTGTTCAATCTGTGACTCTTTCAAAATGGCCAGCCAGATGGATGCCCAGACAAAGTTGGATCTGACAAAGGGTCTCAAAGGGTTAGCTAACCCTCCAATCTAGAGTTTGGTCACTGTCAGCAAGTGGTGCCACCTTACTGCTAGCTTGTATTTGGGGGTGACAGTAGTTTGCAACCAGAATGTTAGGTAAGGAAAAGGTTGTAGAATGTAGGAAACGGTTAGAAGTCAGAAAGTTAGTGGAAAGATACCTTTCTCCAAATGAAAATGCTTCTAGGTTGGTGGTAATGGAGCAGAAAGAATTGAGTGATGAAATGATAAAGGTAGATTTAATAAGAGAGTTAGCATAAAATTGTGGGCCTGCCTCTATCTAGTGTAGTTGGTACTGAGTGTGCAATGATACAAGTTTGAAAAACGAAGGATATGTGTTTGTGTTCTCAGATATATCCAGCTATCCAGACCGAAGGCTTCAACTCCCATAAAGGTACCACATGGGTCTACTGGATTACCTGAATGTAAGCCTATGTCAGAAAGGCACTGTGTGTTTGACAGGCCTGGGCAAACTGGAATCTTCAGGCCCATTTCAGTCTCATTTCCGTGAGCACATAGCCCCTGGCTTTCTTGGAGGTGCACTGGTATGATTAAATCAGAGGTTTCAGCCTGTGATGTCAAATGATCCACAGCTGCAAAACTTGTATCTACACTCATACCCAGAGCAGAGGGGCATGGGGCAAGTTCTGGTCTCCTACTGCCCTGGAACTGAAAGCAGAGTTTGGTCTGTGTCCCAAATGCTAGAGATGGTGCAGTAACCAAACAGAGAACCTCTGGGGATTCCTTGGGAACCGGGGATAAGTCCATATATCGTTGACATCTGGACAGGGAGCTATTTCACTTGCAGATTCCTCTTATTCAGTGTATCATGGTACTAAAATCTGCTGGTTCCTCCTAAAAATCAAGTGGGCTGCCTTGCATAAAGATGAATCAGCTTGAGTTCCTAAATCAGTTAATCTGCCTCTGTGGAGAACCTTTACTTATTTACTTACACTGGACCAAATCTGTCTCTGAATTAAAAGGCATCAATACTATGAAATCTCTGAGAGAATGCGCTCTCAGGCAGTCAAGTGAAATCTGGCTCACTGTCATTTGCTCAGGAAGGGCAACTGCAGGTCACTTCTCTATAGATGTGTACCTCTCTGTATGATACTCAGATGTCTCATCTTCTCTCACAAGCCCTGCATGTGCTCTTTGACCCCATCCCAAACCAGCACCCCATTTTGCAGTGTGTTGAGTTAACAGGTTTGCTGTGGTGCATTTTAAAACAACTTGGCGTAGTCTCCGTGGCCTTTCTGAAGCAAGGGTGGATGTGCCTTGCAGCCATGGCTTTTAACTCATGCCCTGGGGTGTGAGAGCTGCATCCTCAGCTGGTGTGAGTCAGTGCTGTCAGCAGCACTCCAGTGGGGTTATGCAGATTGACACCTTCCCTGCACATCTGGCACTAAACCTTGAGTGGATTTATAGAGGTTTCAGGACGAAGGGAACTCAGCTGGCCATGGCAGGGAAGTCAGAAGCACCCCAAGGGTCCTATCTCCGAGGCTCTTGCCCAGGCCTGCCTCCTTTTGTACAAATGTGAATGAGTGAGTGACTGCTTGCTGCCAAACTGGAAATGTTATGTAGGGATTTACTGGCATGTTACTGGCATGTTACATGTTTACTAGCATGTTATCATTCCTAGAAGAGGAGAAAAAAATCAAACTTGACTGCACATTGTTACTATTAGTGTTGTGATTCTTATTTAATTTTTTTTGTAATACAAAGTCAACTTTTTTATTTGAATTTGTCTTTTTTTTTTAATTTATTGGTCTGAAAGCCATTTCAAAGTTATAATAATATATTTGGTGTAATTTAATTGGTGCAACATTATTTTACAGCTCCAGCCAAAATTGTTTGGTGTTATTTTTGGGTTTTTTTGGTTTTTTCTCCCAGTCCTTGGTTGGTTTGAGCTCTACGAGGCACACAGGGAAAAACGCTGGATAATCACCCGAAGTGTTTGTATTTTTAATCTGATACTGTTTTTTATTAAATAAAATGAAATTGATGTAACTGTGAATTGTCTTTCTCTCCCCCTTTTCTTTTTCACTGTATATCAGCATGAGCCAATGCCAAATGGTAATGAACTTGTCATGCAGAAATACAGCAGCATTTCAGCACTTTATACCAAGTTGTTTATGCAAACCTTCTTGGCTCATTTGTGCATTTGAATATAATGTGTGTGGCCACAGAGACTCCCTTGCTGTGAAGCATTTGGCACTGCAAAGCACCCAGAGCTTTCAGCTCTAGAAAAGTTCAGAACAGTGCAGAACAGCTGACTGGGGTTTTTTGTTGGAGATAAATGAGGTTTGTGGGCCAGGTGTGCCGTAGATGAGACAGAGCTGGCTGAGCAGACACAGCACAGCTCATTCGTAGCTCAGAGACAGATGGTCATGGTCCTTTCTCCTCCCCATCTGGAAGAGGGACAGTTTATTGACAATGTTATTGGTAGAATTCAGCGGGATCGAGCAGTAATTTGATCAAAAAATACTGATGGCCATTCACTGCTGTCAAGTGGGTGTTGCTTTCTGTCAGATGGTTTTGAGCAGACAGCATAATCAGCTGGTGAAAGGGAAAAAGGGGAGTCAGTTTTCGATTTTTTTGGAGTCCCCATGATCACCAGAAGGCTTTAGATTGTTTTTCTTGGAAAACAGGTGGGCATCATAAGAGAAGCTGGGTGTTAGCTATGCTGTGTGTGCTGGGGACTTGAAATAAAGGAAATGGTTGTTGGTGTCTTTGTGTCGGCTCTGAGCAAGACACCATTAAGTTTCACCCTTGATGCAGCCAGCCAAGGTGCCTGTAGTGTATATTCTGCTTTTTAAAATTACAGGCAGTTTGGATTAGGATCCAAGATTTGGATATTACAAAAAAACAAAAGGCTTTAATTGTTCTAATTAATTTTCTCTCTTTTGAGCTTTTTAAAACAAGAAGTCATGGCTGTAACCACTTAAAAACCAGTGGGAATAAAGGGAAGAAGCCAGTGATGCAGAAGGGTAAGCAGGTGTTAATACATTACAAAAGGAATGATTATCTGTTGTGTGCTAATTGAGTCAGGAATTATGAGGTGCATATTCAAAGTCAGCACGCCTGTTCTTGCACCTGAGGTGAATAAAGTCTAATTGTGCTGGTGGTGGAAAATATACTGCAAGTCTCTTTGGTAATCGCAATTATGAAACTACTTTTTTTTTTT
>VZRN01001507.1:953867-977967 GCA_013397935.1 Dasyornis broadbenti | reverse complement strand
AAAAGTGAGGCTCAGGGCAAACTATTTGTTTAATTTTAAAAATAATGACTTTTAGAAAGTTCTAGATGGCTGGGCGTGCTGCACAGTTGTGAAGTAATTATGTACATGTTTGTACAGCTCTGAGTGCAGAGCTCTGGGGTGGGGTGGGAGCTCGGAGTCTTAATTTTCCTCTTTATTACAGAAGACAAGCACAGAAAAATATGCCTTAGCTGAAGTTACATAGTAAATCTGTAGACAGACCTTGTCTTCTTTTATATTTGCTGCATGGGCATTCCAGTGTTTCTCAGGAATTGTTGAGTTTTTATAATTTGGGCAAGACAGGAGCAAGGAAGCAAGACAGGAGCATTTTTACTTACTGCAGACCAGTGAGTTTGCAGATAAATTTGATATTGAGTCCATAAGCATGTGCAGCAAAACCCTGCAGCACCAGAGCCTCAGTAATATCTACAGGGTAAGTCATAACCAGCCTAATGAAGGGAGACGTCTGATGCTCGTGTAAATTCGGCATATATAAGGAGCTTACCGGTTTAGTTCAGTATTTATCTCAGTGATTCACTCACTTTAATGAGCTGCTTCTGGAAGCAGATCTGCAGGAATGCTTTTGCTGAGCCAATAGAAATTCTGATGTTTGCTAGCATCAGCCCAGGGTCTCTAGTACCTGTCCCAGGGTTACCAATTTCAGGGTAACAGCTGAAAGTTGTACCACAGAAGAGAACAAACCCTGTTCCCACTGCATTATTGGCATTTAGAATTCAACTGGAGCTTTTTTTAATTGTCTGGTGGAGCTGTTTTTTCCTCCTTGCCAAACCAAGACATCTTTCTCATAAAAGACTGAGTAATTTGGCTGGAGAAGCAACTTCTTTGGATAGATGATCTGAGCGTTTTGTTTCTGGCCATCTCTCTTTATTCCTTACTCCCTGCCCCGTATTTCCTGGAATTTCATCAATGGAGAAAATCCTTTGATTTGTGTGTCATCTGGCCATACAGAGCCCTGAACTTTCAAGGAAGTTATATGTATTTGCACTGACACATAATTGTTCCTTGGAAAAGCATTTTGCAAGACAATTTTATGGATCTCCAGAAGACTCCTCATCCCAACTCAGGTGCTGGGCTTACAGTTCACACTGAGCATTGCACCAGGCCCAGGGCCACGAAGGAATTGGAGAGGTGACTGCTATCAAAATAAGGAAATCAGCTGTGGGTGCTGGTGATAGGTGCTCTTCTGGGTCAGGATATCACCCTGCTTCTTCATTCAGCAAATTATCTCAACTGCCAGTGTGAGCTCAGGTTTTTTTGACACTGAGCGCCTCTGAAAATCCATGCCCAACCTTTCTCACAATGAGCACCCTGCACTGAAGCTTTTGCTGCCAGAGGCCGTGTGGGAATGTTGCTGTTGGCCCACGCTGACATTTTCTTTTCCACCCTTTCCCCTATCACTTTATCCTATTTACTTAACACAACTCAAGTTGTGTCTCTCTCTCTCATGTAGTCCAAATCCTGCTTGCTGTCCTGTTCAGTTTTGCTCCATAGACTCCCTAAATCCTGTCAGGACGGTGGGCTGAACTTTGCTTTTACAGCACTAACCCTGGCTGTGGCATGGCTCTGCCTCGGATGTTGTGATCCATCTTTGCAGTGCTGGCTCTGGTCCTTCGCAGCTTTTCTTCCAGGATGCAGAAACCATGGATGGGACCCTGAGCTGATAGGAGGGAGCTATCAAAGAAGCACCAAGATACGGAACAATTACAAATCTGGGCTGCCTGGACAAACAGGTTACACTAACCAAATATAAATCCCTGGAAGCTAGGGGTGAGATTATACCCTTCCCAGCAGGAATCCACATAGAAAACTGTGCTCCTTTTATAAGCTGGGGGGAAGCTATTGCATTTAGAAATACAAGGAAGGAATAACTGTAGAACTGTCTGAAAAGCAGTGGAGGAGGGAGAATTTTTCTTGTGGCTCTGCAGTACACAGAGTTCATTAAGAAACCCTTCCAAATTTCAGCCTCAGAGATAATAGGACAAGACATACTTTAAATAGAACCAAAGAGAAAACAAATTCATAACAGATGTTAGGAAATATGTAAATATATGTTTATATTTACATACAAAGCCCTAGACCTCGCCTGCCAGGCGAGATTGCAAGGACCAGAGTGTCTGTCATCATCACAGCTGCACCGGGAATTGTCAAAAATATTTCTTTAAATGTTTCTTCAAACTGTTGTTCTCTTTAGCTGCACGTCCCACAGCTTGATGGTTTAATCAGAAGATTCCTTGAGACAAGGGATCTGCTGCCTGAGAAGAGATCTTTGCTAAATTCCCCATATCATTCAGTGCCACAAGGAATGTTCAGTCAGCTCCAGCCCTTAGAAACCCTAAGGTAATTAAGCCACTTGCACTCCCAGGGAAAAATTGTGTCACAGTGGAAAGAGACAATGGGTAACAGTCAAGTATTACATCCATTACATGGTGCAAACTGAGGTTGACCCAACCTGGCCAAGCATCCAGCCTTAAAAACCAAATTCCTGTCATTGTGAAACTGTGGTTGGATTGAGTGGGAATGGCTTCTGGCCCCACATGCTCACCATTTAATTTCTCCATATGAGGAATTCTGTATTTTCAAAAGTAGTGTTAGAAATACCCGCTTCTGAGAAGCCGATTGCAGCTGCCTGCACCTGAATTTTTGCTTACAGGGATAAGGCTTACTGGACCTCAGGCTGAACATTTCAAAATGGAGACACTCCAAGCCAGTAATTCTGAAATCTTGAGCTTTTCCTTAGCTGGCTGGGGTCTTTCAAAACGCTGACACACCAGGGCATTGTAAAATCTTGGGGAAATTGAACAATTCTTCAGCTGAATAGGAATTTTATTGTTAGTGGTGATTTTTTAGGAAATCAAAATGTTTTTAATTTCTCGGGAGAGTGTGACTGCAAGTACTGCATAAAAGACAAGAAGCTTCAGCCCCTTAGAAAAAAAAGACACTTGCAAAGCTTTCAACAGCCCAGAGCCTGGGTGTTACAGTTCAATAAATCTGTCCTTTCCTAAGGGAAATGATGCTTTGGTCAAATTTCTAATGTGGTGTTATCCCAGCATATCCCACCAGTCTAGTCTGGATGGGCATGAAAATTACTGTCTTTTGACATTAATAGAGAAGACAAACAGCCCAGATAAGCAGCACATGAACTATGTCATCTGGTCTATGAAGAAATAACCGCAGTTGCTTTTTTACTAGAACCGAAATTCTGAACAGTTCTGAACTGTTATCCTGATCTAGCAATGGCTTAGGTGGGTAACTCTGGAATGAACAAAACTACTGGTAATTACAGAAAATGTGGCAGAGTAGGGGCAACATTTTGTCTTGGTAAGAGAACAAAGGGACAGTCTTCTCTTGCACTGGATATAAGTGAATACATTTATTCACTTACGTGAACACCTCGTGGTGTTCCATTCTGAAATTGGAACAGATTTTCTGGAGCCTCCCTCATTCCATGGCAAGTACAAGAAGTTGGATTTGCTCACAAGAGCTGCAGATTTGTCCCTTGTCACCATTTGCAGTGGGACTGCAGTTGCACAGAGAATGGGACCCTGCTGGCTGAGATGCTGGGGGAGAGCCCCTAGAGCCCTTGCAGGGAGCCCTGGTACAAAGACAACTTTAGCGTGAGCGAGGGATCGGAGCCCTCAATGTGCTTTAATGGGGCTGCCAGGGACAGTTTTGTTAAAGTTCTGCCATGGAAGCAAAGGAAGGTTTGCATGTTTTCCCCTCTGACATCAGCACACTCCCCAACACCTCAAAAGCACCCTTTCTACAGAGGGCACCCCTAAAAATACTTCAGAAAATACACGTGTTATGAGTGGACCTGATAGCTTCAAATAGCAGAAAAGCCTTTTTTGCCAACACACTCACTAAACCTTAATTAAAACTGTACTGTTCCACCCCAAAGGTACCTAGCTTTTCTTCTGGCAAAGCTGGTACTACTGAGAGAGGAATTCCTGTATTAGTTTATATGCCTTCCTTCTTAAACCTTTTCTTCTGGAGAAGGTTAAAAGCTGAAGCAAGGTCCTCCAGTTGTAGAAACTATGCTAAAGTCAGTTTGAGAAATGGAACAGAAGCTACATCACTTTTGACCAGTCAAAGCTTGTCCACACTGCCTGCATGAACGCTCTGTGTCTGGTGGCAAATTCCCAGAAATCCTGTGAGGCCATACCAATGAACTGCCCGCTAAGAGGAAGTGCGTTGGAAGCGTCAGAAGGCTCTGAATTAATTTAGGCCCCTGCCCTGGCATATGCACTCCTCACCACAAACAAACCCTTGGCTGACTGGTTTTTGAGAGGATGGTAGAAAGCCTGCAAAGCTCAAAGGAGGGATTTGATTTTTCAGCACTAAAGCATCCATACTCGCCTTTGCATTCATGTGAATAGAAAGCCTTTGTTCAGATTGAGCCAAGAAGAAATAAACTGTTGTTGGAAGGTCATTTCAGCTTGCTTCAACGGGTGAGGAAGAACTAGGAAAAATAACCAAATGTGGTCTTCTTACCAGTGCTTACAAATATTGCCTTTCATCAGAACAGGCAAGGTTTTGTTAGAAATAACTGGTTTTGCGTTAGACTAATTCACTGTAGGTTCAGACTAGAGGTTTTATAGAAGTTTTAGTTACCATGGTCCTGGAGTGTCCCACTTGAGGCACCCTGGGGAGGTTTGATTCTTTAGAGAATGAGTGGTTCCTGCAAGGACACAGCAAATGTAGGCACCCAATCTGCCTTGCGGGTCTTGGTGGCTGCTTCTTTGACAGGTGTTTGTCAGCATTCAGGAAATTGTGAGTCCAGCTAGCTATTAGCATAGGGAAGATCTTCATTAATCTGTTCTGTATTGATATTTGGAGGCTTTGCTTGGATTTCATACTCCACCACAACGTAACTCTACCACCAGGTTGGTAAGCAACTATGTTAAGTCTATCTTCCAGCAAAGCACCACCACTTTAATTAAGGAGATTTTTGCTGCAGCTAATGAACTCATTCTAAAGAGAGGGTAGGGAGTGGGCCCATGTAACATTTCAAATATAACTCTGCCAGGATTTCTTGTAGTTTAGTCTTTTTAATGAAATTTTCTTCCTTATCTCTCTCATATGAACTCTGAGTCACTAAATTACTCCTATAAATGACTTTCACATGTTTAAAGGTAGGCCTGCCGATTCCTTGCTGACTCAGGGCCATGGCTTTCTATCTGTCAGTGAAATGCTACCCAGGAAAATCCCCAAAGGTCAGTTTTCAGTATAACTTTTTGACATGAACTCAAGGAGGCTGGCAAAAATGCTTCAGTAGTGGTTTTCCTGAAAAAAAACTGAGCAATATTATATATCTTTCAGCAAATATGGAGCTTTGGTACAAACCGCAGCTTGCCTGGCTATGTCCTGTTTTCTTCTTCTATTTTGAGTATTTATTTCTGCAAATAAATGGCTTGCAGTAGTCCATCATACAAATGGTCATTTACAAATCAAAGCTGGGATTTTCAAAAACATTCAGCATAAGCCTAGCTCTACTCTTGTTCAAGTTACTGGCAAAGCCCCTAGAAAGGGTTTTTTTCTTTTTCTACAGATAGCCCCTCATAAGCCTATCCTATGCCCAGAAGGGTATTTCCACATTTCTGGTAGGATCATTACAGGAGTTATTGTACAAAGAATGAACACTTTGGCAAGATAACAATGATAACCCTGATCTTCTTTTATATGAACATGGATTCAGAAGGAATTAAATCAGCAAGCTTAGTGACAGAGAGGAAAACTGAAGAAGTTGTTCCGGTACATCCAGTGTCACTGTCATATTTGATTTTGTAGCCCATAAAATCTTCCTTGCTCTAGTGGACAGGTCATCCTTGGCTACATCGAAAATGACTGGCTTCATGTGCTGATTTTTCTTTCCTAAATGACATAGGTAGGCTCTTTAGGCTACGGTTTCAACGTCTTTAAAAACCCAATAAAAAGAACAAAGCTGTTCCTTAACCTGCTTGATTTCTTTTTAAGTGCCAGAGTGAAGTAAACAGTTTTTGAAGGGAAGAAGTGGCTAAGTCAGAGCTCAAAGCAGATGGATATTGTAAGGAGTCTCTCCTCACCTCTTTCCCTGCTGGGTTTCCCTGACATCCCATGGGCCATGGAGCGCTTCCTAGCACAGGTACACTGGGGCACATCTGCAGCAGCCTCCACTGGCAGCCCACACCTTGCTCCAAAAGTGCCATCACCCCCAGGAAACTGATGCCAGATGATTCTTGCCTTTTTTTCTTTTATATGTTTGTAGTCTTCCCAGTACTTTTCCCTACCCTTTTCCCCAGCTAGAAAAACCAAACACATTCCAGAACGCCAAGCCCCAGGGGGCACAAAGCCCCTATCCTATCTTGGTTCTTCCTGGGAACCAAAGTTGAGAGCAAAATCTTCAAGACACATTTTCATAAACAAGTACAACTAGTACCAAAGGTGGGAGCTCCAGAGAAGGGGCTTGACCTGGGGGAAATTGCATCACCACCTGTCCTCTGAATTGATGCTTTTTATCAATGATGCCAACTTCCTAAAACCTATAAAACTGTACTCAGCCCCGTGGTGGTGGGCTTTTGTGGACATTCTTCGATAACTGCCCGTGGAGCTCTACTAAAAATCCACTTTTGTATTACTTCCTATACTAAAATTATCTCAAGCTTCATTTCCAGACTAAAAAAGGCAACAAAACCTCCAGGATCCCTGCTGTGTTGTCCCTCCCAAATATCCTCTGCATCACACACACCTGGAGCTGAATGGCTTTAGGGATCCCCCTGGGGTGTTTTTGTACCCCACTTCCACCACGACTCTGATTTTCCGCTTAGAGCACGGCCTGCTGCTGCTCATTGCTACTCAAGATCCAGGGTGCTTGGACCATGTGTTTTCCTCCAGTTTGTTCCAGCTAATTTGATCTGTGGATTTGCACAGACAACAGAAGGGACTGATTGCTAACTGGACATCCCAGCCGTGGCTCATTCTCACCAGCTCCCCTGAGACAAGGTGAATTCATACCTTCTGCTGGGGCAGGCAATTTGTTTTAAAAGCAGATAACCAAGCTCAGGAAAGAAGGAGCAGCTAGGGGGATTGAAGCACTTGGTTTCCATGCTAGGAACGCCCGTTAGGCTAAACAAAAATCTCTCTTGTTTGCTGAGCAAGAAGGGAGAGTCCCTTTGGGCTGCCCCAGGCCTGTACTAACACGTGAAGCTTGCAGCTCCGCCCTGTCAGCTCACCTGCATCCGGGTCTGCTCCTGGCTGCTCATCTGGCTCTTTTCCTACCTACAAAAACAAGTCATGTCATAGCATTATTTTTATTTTAAAAACATGAACCAAGAAATCAAACTGCAGGCCGCATCTCCCGTGGTGTTTGATCGCTGCTGTCCGTGTGGGGCAGGTTGCAAGTTGCAAACTCCTTGTGGGAGTACAACACGTACACAGCTGTGCCATTTTTATGTGCATTTATACCACAGCCCTCAGCTGAGCACAACTCTGAGCACTGGTGTCACGATTACTCATAACAGATGCCTCATGGTGCCTTTCAGGCCTTTTGTTCCACTTTCACGATGACTTTGGGAAATGGATTTTGGCTTCTGTCAGTGAGCAAAATCTGCAGTTCAGGACATCTTGACCTATTGTTGTAACAAAAGCAGCTCTCTCAATTTTTATTTGCTTGGACTTTGATCTTTCTCTTAGCTTTTCCACCCTTGAATTACTTATGAACTTACAGTGAGCTAAACCAGAGAAAATGGAGACCTACATAACACAATTCCTGTCTCAGTGATTTTGGTTATAGACACATTCTCATAGGAAAAGTTGTGAAAACATTGTAAGACAGTGAGAAAAAAAAAAAAAAGATATTTTTTTCCCAGCTTCCCTTCAATTTATAATTAGAGCATTTAATTTAATTTTCAAAATATCAAAAGCTTCAAGCAGCCACACTGATCAGTCATTCTGCAGCTGTATTTAGGGGAGAATTTGTATGTAAGAGGCCTGAAGAACAAAGATGTTTGCCCTCAGGAAGGATATTAATATTGAAGAAGGCCTATACTTGAGCATGCTTCTATCCCTGCTTCAGGGGATTTTCTTCCAGCAAGGATTTTCCTGCTTCAGTTGCTAATTTCCCTGAAGGCATTCTGACAAGTAGGACGCCACTTTACACTTTTTGTCCTAGCTACGTATTTGAGGAAGATGAAGTGAAAATCTACGAATCTATGCACATACAACGAAGGAAGGAGCTGTTAGTATATGCTTAAGGACAAACAAAGGATTATCTTCTAATCTGCTCATTTGGCTAAACAGAAATTGTACAGATTTACCAGCTATTACTTGCATCTGTTTAAATTACGTCTTATCTTTGAAAAAATAGCCAGCCTTGGTGCAAACATTCCAGTGGATGAAGAATCAATTGCATTCCTTGGGAAATTGGTTCAGTCGTTTATTACTAATATATGAAGCTGAGATTTTCAGAGTCACCTTGAGAACTGAGCAAACCAAGACCTGAAGGCAGTTCATTTTTAAAATCTCCATATGGAGGAATTTCTTCAGCATTTTGATAGTGTACCTCTGGAGCCTATCTAAATTTAAAGTGTTATTAAGTTATGAAGTCTTTTGATCTCAAGGAGAAATTTAAAAATGATTGGAAAATATGAATATGCAATTCATGTTTGCTGTGTGCACTTAAGCCCCTGTCTCATTCTTCCCAAAGGATATATATATATGATATTATACATATAAATATATAAAAATAATGAATGAATGAATGAGCAAATAGATACTGCTTGTATCCAGAATCAGTAGGTGCAAAACAATGCTCTGGTTAAGCTTCCATCCAGTCCTGTGGGATGCCTATGATGGGAAATGCTTCCCTGTCATTTACAGAGATCTGAAAAATGGGGTTTTAGTACCCTGTAGCAAATGCTCAGGGAGTGAGTGCTGGGACATTAAAACGCTTGTTTCACTAGTGCCAAACAAACAAACAAACAAAAAAACCCAAAAAAACCAAAAACAACAACAAAAAAAAAACCCCAAAGAGCCCTGGATAATATTTTCCTATTGTTTTTGGGAAAAAAAGTAATTTTTTTTCCACATCATTGTCGCACATTGTCATGACAGGTAAATTAATTTTCCAGAAGTGTTCTACTGTCACAAGTCTCCCCATAGAATGTGCACAAAATTCCTAATTAATCTCGTATAGCAATTAGCTTTGAAAATACTCTACAAGGCTTGAATTCTGTGAATATTAACTGATACAAAAATTCAAAGGAATCCTTAAGTTATTTGACAGTGAAGCTAAGTTTGTGTTACAAAAAGCAAAAAATTTACCTAGACTAGAAACCATCTCTCATCTACTGTCTGATTTTCTTCTGCCTCTTACTGGTATCAGTGATGGCGTGTGAAAAGTAACCACAAAATATGGAGCTTCATCATACCAAACAGACACGTAAGTAGGAGAAGGGGACTGGATTTCAAGAAAGCAAGCTGGATTTATGGAGGAAGATTAAAAAAGCTAATTATGTTTAACTTGGCTGACAGACAGCTAAGAAGGGGATATGATAACTGCCTACAAATATTTGAAAGATGCATAATACACCAAGGAAAGAGGGAAATAGTTTGAGACAAAGTCTGGTGAGGCAAAATTCAGGCTGGGTAGAATGCTGACAATGAGACCTGTCAGACTGCAGAAAAATTTCCTGAGGGAATTAGTCAACACCTCATTACAAAAAATACCTTGGACAACATGCATTGAGGTGGATTGCAGGGAATAACCCTTCAGCGAGAAAGTCGAGGACCAAGGAGCTTCATAGGCCACATTCTGCTCTATTATTGCTGCTCTTGTCAAGAGCATATGATTTTAAAGGTTTTCCTGACAATGTTTTTGAGGCACGAGTCTTTTATTTCCTCCCTGACAAACACTAACTGGAGGGAAATTCTCTTGGAGGGAAACTACTCTTTTTATGGAAAATCTGAAACATCACGGGAAAGTCACTGTATTTGGAGTGGAACACATCAAAATGGTTTTGTGCCAACCTTCCGTGTCCCCAGGAAATTTTCAGTGCAGCTGACAGGAGTGCTCTCATTGAAGTACCTGGGAGTTGGAGACAATCTGGATTTTGGATCATGTGTGTAGCTCCTGTTCCACATAAGCTCCGTGGTAGACTTGCACTTGAGCAGCTATCCTGTGGCAAAAGCCAACCTGCCCTGAGTCTGTTTTTTTTTCCTAAATCAGCTAATTTGATTTTGTCAACCCAGCTTCAGAGCACATTATTTTTTTGCAATCTAGACCTGCCTTCACTATTAGGGGTTGCATTTTTATGCCAGAAATCCCAGCCTGTATTTTTCCCCAGGACTGGCTCCCCTGCATGATCTACCACAACTGAGACTTGACATAGCTGGAGTGGAGCAACTGTGAATCTACTTAGCATCAGTCCTATGAAAGCCAGTGAAAACACTTGATCCCTTAAAATGAGAAGGGAACCAGGGTTTCTCTGCACATTTATGCCGATATAACTCCTCTGCCTCATACTAGGATAAACTGAAGCTAGGCAGCAGTGAATCAGACCTAATATGTTTAGTGCTTCTATGTGAAATTTATGAGGCACTCAGTGACATTTGCCGTATGTATCATGGTAGCACTCCCAGCAGGATGATCTAATCATTCATGAGGAATTCTGGTACCGTGTTGGAGTTTATTTAACGCTTAATGTTCACAGCAACCTCCAGCATGGATTTTAATCTGGTTGCTGCTCACGTTGTGAAACAGATCTCTGTGGAACAGCAGCACAGGAGAGCAACCACATCCCGTGCAGCATGGCATATATCAGCAGGACAAAGTTGCACTGTTCTTCTGACAGGCAGGGGAAGCAGAGTTGATTCACACACCAGAACAATTCCTCTCACCAAGACACTTCGGAATGCATCAAAGGAAACCGGTCTCTTTCTGCAGGCTTCCTCTGAGCAATGAGCTTACAGTAAATCAAAGACTGAAAAAAATAGCACTTTTTAAAACGGTGCCCTTGACAAATGGAGCAGGAAAACCTGTGAAAATTTCGATGCAGCAGAATGAATTTTCAAGAAGTGCACGCCAAGGTGTTAATTTTGTAGTACATACTTGGAGTGGCACATTTTCCTGCTTCTAACGTTGTATTCCCTCCAGGAGGAAGACTGAGGCCAAAAAAGGTTTGCCACCTCCAGGAGATAGACTGTCCTTTAAAAAGAACCAAGAATAGAGAAAAAAAAGAGGAAAGAGAACTTTCATCCAAGTGGGTTTCTCAAATTCTAAGGAAAAGGCTTCAAATCAGTGAATGAGCTTTTTATAACCAAAACCTCCTTCTGGGGTCCTTCCAGCTTGGTTCACGTTGCCTTCAAGTCATTTTAACAGCAAATATTTCCTGAGCAGGAAGGGCAAATCGTTCTGCTAGTGGAATTTAGTCACAAGGTTTTAGGGAAATAATAATATTCACAGCTGCCATGTCAGTGCCACAGAGAAGAAGCAGATTCACGAGGATGGCTGGTTTGTATCCTGTCCAGCCTTCATCCAAGACTGGCAAGCTCATTTTGCTAATTTTCCCCTGGAGAGATCACTACTTTATCCCCTGAATGATTTCTTGAGCTACACGCTTAAAAGATGTATTTACATGGCATCTGTTTGTGTGATTGATTGTTCTTATGAGTTGTTGCCTGGCAGCGGCTTAAATATTACATTAAAAAAAAAAAAAAAAAAGGATAAAAAATTCCTTCCCAGTAAATTAAAGTTACATCAAGTAGGTTCTCACATTTAGCAGTGACCACATGTGACAACGTGGTGAGTAACAGGACCCATCCAACTTGTTTGCCTTGGGCTGTCAGGGAAACAAATGACTGTGGACTTTTCTTAAAGAAGCTTATAGCATCCTTTCACATGTCATGGGGCAATAGCCAAGGCTCATGTATTCTCCAAACAAAAACACACCGCCTGTGAGCACCTCCAGCACAGATCCTGCTTTCTGGCTTGCAGGAAAAGCAACCACAGCCATAGAAACAGCTGGAGAGCAGGACAGCCTCACATGGATCCTCTTCTCAGCTGCCCCACATTTGCAGCACAGTGTCCCTGCTTTGCTCAGTGGAATAACCCTCAGTGTGCCACTTCTAGGTAGGTCTCTCTGTGTGCCCTGGCCAAGGATGCTGTGAGGCCAGGCTCATGATCCCTCTGCCCAGCATGGGCTGGTAAGTGCCCACCAGGAACTCCCCTGAGCAAGAATCCAAATTGCAGCTGTGTCCTGGGCTTTGTCATGGGGAAGTTGGGTCATGTGAGAGTGAGACAGGGAAGGGAGAGGATTTACTCCTAGCTCATGAAATTAGAGGGAGTCGACCTATGACTCTGCATTGTTGATTTCTGGGGTAAATCTAACACAGTTCATGGTACAGAACGTTATTGGGTACCCCTGGGCTTCTCCCCCAGGTAGGCTTGGAGGGCTGGATCTCACCCTTGGCAGTGGCCATGGGACTGCTGGGAGGGATGTCCTGCCAACCTGGCAGATATTGCTAATTCTCAGTCCCTCTGCAGATACTTTGCGGGGCATCGTTCCTGGGAGCCAGTGCCATCTGCCGAGGAGCAGCACTTTTATCCGGGAACATGTCTGGTTACTTTATAGACCCAGTTAACAAGAAGGGAGGTGAGGGGGAGGAATTCCTACATTGTGCAAAGGACTCTTTCCTGCCTCCCACCCCCCCGCCCCCTTGTTTGGATCTTTGCCACTGTTTAAATTTAAGCAGATTTGCTATCCCAACATCTGCAGTTTGATTATTTGACTATTGCCTGGCTCTGGGTCAAACCACAGTAGAATACACTAGTCTGTGATTTACAGCCTGGGCTGTGATTATAATGGTTTTATTTTAGTTGGACCCCTATTTACAAGCTCATTTGTATTAGTGCACGGTGTTGTAATAACAATGGTAGAATTATTAGGTCTCGCAGAAACAATTGCACACAGTAAATGCTTAAGAGCTCCAGCAGCCCCGTGATGTCTGCAGCACAGAGGTTACCATTTTAATGGCAGAAAAGGACTGGAGAGGGGGAAGGAGCCGAGGAGAAACGTGGTTGTTATTCATTCTTTTCTAAGTAAATAGAAAGGACGTGTGTTTCCTGGATTAGCCACTGAAAACAAATGCTGAGAGGGGAACGAGCTGGTGTTTCCCTCGGCAGGGTTAAGTAAGGTACTCTGCAGGCTTCAGTCGCTGCCACTCTCCCGCTGTCCCTGAAGGGAGCGGGAAAGGACAGCTTATCCACCTTGTGGCAATGCTGTCCGAGGACTTCTACCTCCTGCCTCATCACTGGCTGAATATTAAATATTAAAAAATTATGATTCTCTAGTCTCAGGGGGGAACAAAGCATCTTTAAAATTAAATAGAAAAAAAAATCAAAGGAAGAATAGGACCGAGAGTTATTATCATTCGTTCTGAAGAATGTAAGACAAGGAAACAGCCCTGTCCCAACTTGTAGCGCTTAAGTCCTTTCTTTGATGTGACTCCCTCAGCCATCACCTGAGTCTGCACATGAGGAACAGATCATCTGAATCATCCTCTCTCCTGAGTATGGAAGAAGCATAGGCCAAAAAAGCACTTCATATGGATGTTTCAGATAAATGACTCAAGATTAAATCAGATTTAAGATATCCTATTTAAGATTAAGGTTATAAAATTGTGTGTCCTTGAGGCCTGTCCTGTGCTTAGCTTCCTCTTACAGAGGTTGTTTGGTATTGCTGACCAGCTCTGTTCAAGGGTAAAACCCTTCAAAGCCAAGAGAAAAAGTAGTATTTCTTTCACTGGCTGACCTCTGTCTGTGTACCTCTCTGTTTAAAAGCTGCTGGTTTCCTGGGTGTTTTGGTCTTTTAGAAAAGAACCTTCTGACTAGAATTCTGTATAGGGAGAGTTTTTAGGGCTTCCTGCAGTCCCTTTGTACTAATTGATTCCCCAGTGCATTAGCATCACCAAAGCTAGATTAATCATCTTTTCATTTCCGTGCTGAGATCAATGTCTCTGTCAACATAGTTTATTGAACCTGGTACAGTTTTACCACTTGCCTTTACCTCCTCTAAGATGGCTTTTCTCCTAAGTACGTCCTGAGAAAAGATCCCACTTTAAAACTCTTTCTGGCCAAGCTGCCAAGCAGAATTGCTCTCCTGTGGGGCACGATGTAGTGCTAAAATTCCTCCTGCTTCATAAGAGATGCCAAATTTCCCTGCAGCTGGCATGCCATCCTGTAGCTTTAGGAATCAAGCTGTGTCTTTTTGTCAGGGAAAAATCAGGATGGACTCTGCTAAAAGGAGTGGGAGATAGATTCATGCATAGGCTGTGCTGCCTGGGCTCTCCTCATGGACGTAACACAACAGTTCTGGAGTACAAAACTTGCTTTCTGATGGAGTCAAATACCTTCCTTGCATTTTTCAGGAGCCATTGAAAAATCAGGCTGAGAAGTAATTCCTGTATAATTACTCAGCCTCATAAAAGAAGGAGATTTACAGACTGCCTCACCTGAGCTCATTTATATCATGCCACAACAGTCTGGGAAAAACAATCTTTCTGCTTGTTTTTGTGGGTGGCACAGACAGCAAAAGGTCCAGCCCTGCCCTGGACACTGAGGCTGCTGAAGCTGGTGCTCAAGTGCCACGCAGAGGCACATGATTTCTTTCAGATTGGGTTTGCACTGTTTTCTCTTCTCTTGGCTTAAATAAGGATCAGTCCTTGCAAACCTTCTGTGCATCAACTGCTTCCACCAACTTCAAGGATGTATTTGAGTGGATGAAGATTATTTCCTTATACGTGGCTTGCAAGATTAGAGCCAGAGATGCACAAATCTTGCCTAAGAGGACTGAAACAGAGCTTAGTTTACTCATCTGCTTCTGTCACATGTTGTGGACCTGACTTGTAGCTCTGCTCTGGCTTCAGCATGGTGCTAAATACTTCAGTGCACAGCACTTCCCAAAAAAGCTGGGAACCTTACATCTGCAGGGAAAATCAAACAGATCGGAGAAATTAATGTAGAGTTCCCACACACAGCTCAGGCATCTAAAATGAGTACAAACAAATAGATCTGAGTAGCTGGGCTACTTGAAAGTGAGCAATGCAAACCAGAGAAGAATCCATTTGCATTTGTGATCTTTTAATCACTTATACTTTCATTAAACAAAATACTTAAGCAGATCTTATGCTTCAATGAAGTTGAAGGGACTTGAGTATATGCTTTAAGTTCTGTAAGTGCTTAAAAGTGCTGCCAAGCAAGGATGCAAGTCCTCAAAGTGCTTGGGCTGAGAGTACACTTAAGTGTTTTGCTGAATCAGATCCATGGTGTCACGGAGACTCAAAGTGAGCTCAGAGGTTTCAGCTGAGATGAAGGATAAAGCCAAACAGCACAACAGGAAACTCTCAGGATTTTCCAGAGTCTAGTGCATAATTAGATTAAATGCACAATCCCATTTTGGGATTATGAGTGGGTTTGGGGTTTGTTAGACCATTAAAAAGAGAAGGAGCCTTCCTTCGCAGACATCGATCAGGTAACTTCTCCTATGCTTGCAGTCTCCTAGTATGTGGATTTCAAAATTAAACAAATGTCAGTGACACTGCAGTTTAGTTCTGGGTAACAAAAAATGTCCAGCTTGTGAAAACAATTCCTTCTCCTGTGTTCATCTAGAGAGCATTAAATTATTTCCCAAGTTTTCCCTGGGAAACTAAATGGATTGTAAAGGTATTGCAAGTAGAACATAACACTACCACAGCAATTACATCTAAGCTGTGCTAGCTATACTTTTCAGCAAACAGTTCTTAATTATATAATCTATGGCACACAAGCATTTTTATTTTAATATAAATATTTAATTTACAGATTTTAAATGTTTCCCCTACCTCTGAGCTGTGTTAGCCACATCTATTGCCTGCAGAAATGCATTAAGCAAAGCAGATTGAACTGTTTTGTCCCACTGCTTCATGTCTTTATTCCCCTTAAAATTCTCTCCTATTACTTAGCCACAGCACGACCATGTACTTCAGCACTACTGAATTTCAAGGAGGTGATAACTGCTTTGAAATTGATGGAAAGATCCATAAAGAAGACTAAAGACACAAAAAGTGTCTGTTACCTTTATGGTGACTCTGTCTGCAGCTGCTGTGTGATTCCTTCCCATTGTTTGAATTTACTCAGCATCCCAGAACAAATCCTGAAATGGTACTCTGTAGAGCAAAATGTAATTGGTTTTAACAAAGACACTGCGCTTCTAAGAAGAACTCGACAATCTCTTGCACTTTTCTACACTAATCTTACTCATCATTGATCGTTTTTGCTGGTGTTCTGTGACCTCCCCATCCCAGGGCCAGGGCCCTTGGGGCAGGAATGTCTGCCAGTCCCTGTTAGCTGGGCTCAGGTAGTCCCAAATGTGGGTGACCTGCCAGGAGCTGAGCTTGAACGACCCAGGCTGGCTGCTTGCAGAGGCATTGGGATGTCTGCACCGCGTGCCTCAGGTAGCAGCTTCTCCCCTTGCTGGGATATCTCAGCAGTTCCCTATCACCTTCCTCCCTCCCAAGAGCTGGCTGGGCAGCAGCGCCCACCCCAGAACCTCATGTTCCCTGATGCCTGGAGTTGGGATCACAGACCAGACTTGACTGGACAGTGCTTTTGCAAAAATGAAAGCTACCCTAAATTGTAAAAGTAGCTTCTTTTACAAGGTGTTGTTGGCTTCCTTAGCTTTCCATGCTCCCTGTGGCTTTAAAGTGGGTTAGCAGTAACAGGACAGTATTTGTATGGTTCTTGGTTGCTGCTGACTGCTGCTCCAAAGGGGACAAAACCTGGGCATTGATTTCCCATATACATCTTTAAAGGCTGACTATAATTACTTTTTTAAAATACCATCATATCGCAATGGATAATATACTGCCACGTCAGCTTTAAAATCTACTGGATGCAGGACCAGTCAAGATCTAGACATCCTGTGAGTGAGAGGGTCCTCAGTAATGAGGAAATTAGCAGCTGGAGGATAGAGATGCCAAGGAAATACGAACCAAACAGACCTTTCAAAAGCACTTGAGAAAATCTCATTGAGATTGCTCAATTAAATATGAATATTGTTTAAAACGTATGGGTGGAGGCAGCAACAGGCAAGGAACAGCTGTGCCTGTTGAATCTGATCCCTTTGTTTGAGCAACAGCACAAATCCCCACACACGTGGGATCTTTTTCATTATCTTTGCCCCCACCCCACATATACTTATCTGTATTTAAGGTATCTCTAACAGCATCTCAGGTTGTAACCTTGATTAATAATCCCAGAAAAGCTGGCGCCCCATTTAGTTTGGGCAGAAGCGAGCTAGGCGGATTGCATAGCTGAAGCTGTAAAGGTGCTGTGAAGAATAGCAAACGTTTAGCTGTTTTCCTTTCCACTCATCAATGGACAATCAGCTAGGTCTGATAACTTCTCATGCTTGCCGTGGGGTGGCCCAGAAATCTAACTGGGGGGTCTGGCCAGAGAATAGCACACTACTGGATCAGCAGAATACCTCTCTCAGTATTTACATAGGCAATGACTTTAGAGAGCTCAGTAACTGGGGCATTGTTTAGAGCTTTTCTTGTACTTCTGATTGCCCTAGGTCTGTTGCCAAACTCTTTTTGGGTTGTTTTGCATATGTGATACTGTCCTCTTTTGGGACTTCCCACAGGATGTCAGGCACCTTTCTTATCTCTTTTCAGGAACTGAAAGTACACAGCACAGACAGCTGAGAAACATTTTTCCCCTAGTAAATATTTTCACCAAAACAGAAACACTTTTATATAACTGAAGTTCCCATATCCTCTTAATGAGAAACCTCCTGCTTTTCAGAGGAAAACAAACAGGCAAGCAAAATCCTCAACCCACCCTTGTGCTCAGCAAGTTCCTCCAGGTAGAAATCTAGCCATGTCTGCAAAAAATGTGTTGTGTAATGCCAAGGAAATGCAAGAAACCAACAAATGCTCTCATTCGTCCCTCAGCCAAGCTTTCATCCCACTCTTTTCCACTTGATTTAGACTAACACGTGTCTAGTGACTGCAGGGGAGCTTCCCTCTGGGGAAATCATGGACTGCATGATGCAGGGTCTGTGTCACCCCAGCAATGTAAGTATTTGCCCCTGTACAAATCAGCTCAGCTTCTGTCATTACTCTTGATTGATCAGATGCACTGGAGCCTCACTGAATTGTAAACCAGTTGGGTCAATCCAATATCAAAGCTGAATCATGATGCAAGAGTGTGGATTGATCTAAAATTACCCAAGAAGTGTGGCTACTTGAAAGGATATTAACGTGACAATGTCAAGGGAGTTACTCTTGTTTTATGACACTAGAAACAAGAGCAGAGCTAAGCTGTGAGTCATCACCCATTTCTCTTTTGCTGCTTCTATTTTCAGAGCAGATCTACTGGCCTTGCTGCTAGCTGAATTTGCAGACATGCTTTTGGAGCTCCTTGCTGGTAAAACAGGGGTATACTTTGTTCTCTGTGCGAGGGCAGAGGGATTCAGAATGTTATGACCTGGGAAAGGCTGAAACCCAAAGGCTCACGTAGTATTTTTAGCTGTATTATAAAATACAAGGCCTAGGGTTTTATTTCAGCTGGTAACAAGCATTTGAGGGCAGTCATTCTGTGGTCATACTGGGCTCCCAAAAAAAGTGTTTGTCCCAAGCAATTAACGTAGAGGTTCCAGGAAAAAATGTTTATGATATTACTTGGACCTGGACAAGGATGTCTGAGGCGAATAGCTGCTTTGAACCCCCGAAGTATCTTTGCATTGTCGTATAATCTGAAGGTCTTTTTAGTAGGGACAGCTATTCTTAAATTCACTCTTCTGACGCAGGCATGCACAGACAGGATGCATCCGTTTTCTAAGGCAGGCAATGTAACACTCTGTCAGCTGAGAAATATCTGAAAAAGGGTGGTTTTCCTCAAAAGGAAAACGGCTGAAGAATGCATGTGGCTTCCAGAAGAGAAATACTTTATTATTATTATTAAAGAATCCGATCCCCAAAACATTTTTAGTCTGACATTTAGCATTTGAACTATAGCATGTGGTCCAGCACTGCAGCTACTAAAATCACTTGTTTGTACCTACCAGCCAGCAAGTAATTCTGTAGCCAAGGTGCTGTATTCATATCTTCCTTTTCCACCCAAGCTGTTCTTAGCTGTCTAGTCTTGGCTTTCCTAAACCACTCATTGCTTTCACCAGGCCTGAAAGCAAGATGTGGTAGGAGCCATCACAAATTAAGAGATCCTGTTTGCAGGGATGGATACCATGATCACAGGAGCTAAAGAGAGTCATGTCTTCCATGCTCACATTGCTTTTGGGTACAGTTTGTCCTGAAATTTGCCATGCTGGCAAAGAACTGCAAAATAGGATAAAACTCTCCCCTGTGCTGGTGGCCAGAATGAGGTCCGGGCTTTACCACAGTCTCCTTTGAGCTTTATTTTGACAATGCAGAAATGTACAGCCATTCTGTTGGTCCTCTGAAAATAAGTGAATTCCAGTCTCAGAACTTAACTGGTGTCACATTGTTATGAATCACCACTTAAATATTTTCAGTACTCCTTGAAAGAAATAGAAAACTCAAGCAAAAGCAGAAGAGCTAAATAGGAATTTAGTCCTTACATCACGAACCTAGTTACTACATTACTCTAGTTAGAGCCCTGTAAATCTTGATATATTCTAACTAAAGTCACCTCTTTCTTTCTTTTAGGCTACATTTTCCTTACTTTGCAATGAGGCTGAGCTGGGCTGATTTGTGTTTCTATGCTGCAGCCCAGCAATCAAACAAAATAACATACAATGCTGGCAAGCATAAAAAGAGCTTGGGTACTGCAAGCTCCACTCCGGCGTGCGTGCAGGCATCTTTGGATATGCCTGGGTCAGAAGAAATTGGAAGAGATCCTCCTACCACTAGGATGGGTTGTGCTGCTGGTGTGCCCAGGCATTTTCTGTGCAAACCTGTTGACCTTGGTGGAGTTACGCCATCCACATGGCAAGAATCCCTAAAACAGAGCTTGGAGTATGGGAAGTCAATGGGAACTATGCCACATCCATTGGCTTCAGGAGGAACAGGGATACTGTTGGCTTAAAATAACAGTCAGATTTCAACTTTTATTTCTGGCTTAGGAGGGAACGACTTAAAGAGGAACATGGATAGAGAGAAACATTAATTTAAAAAGTTTGAGAGCAACATCATTATGCTTTCTCAGAATAGCAGGAATACAACACATCTCCAGAAGAATGTAGGCCGAAGTCAAATTGCAAGACTTGTATATTTTTCCTTAGGAAAAATGCTGTGGTGAAAAATGTTAATGATTTTTAAATAATGCTCCATTTTGCAGAGAACAATTTTCCAAGCAGTCTTTGCCTCCAAAGCAATTGCTGACCATTTAATGACATAGTAAGTATCAAATACTGGAAGAAAGTGCATGTGGTAAGGACCATATAATCACAAAGAAAATTCACCAGTATTTTTGCCTTAAAAACCAGCACACGTGTTAAATGATACTTTTGGGTCTCCTGTGTGTAATTACCGAGCATCGTACACTTTGGGAATACATAATAACCATGTATACTCCTTGCACCAGGAGTATACAATTAGTTCCTCAGCATCCCTTGGATGCCTGACTGCCCTTTCTGAAGGGCCAAATGTAAGCCCAAATACAGGACCCTTAATGACCAGGACTTTGGGGACTTTGTCACATAAATAGCCCAGTCAGCGTCTTACCCTGTCATGGTTTGCTTGAGAATGCTTTGGGAGAGGCCAAGACTTGAGACAAATGTTGCAAAGGAACTGCAGGCTGGTTTAGGTCCTTGAGCTTAATCACAAAGATGCTTCATCTGCCTGTGTCTTCCTCCTGCCATTGCATTCCTGCACTGAACGCTGGGCCCACCACCAAAATGTGAAGGAAAATTTAAAAATAGGTGCAGGAAGAAGAAGGAGACTGTGGCTGGAAAATATGCCTGACATGCAGGCACTTCAGGCATCAACAGGAAGTTCAAAGGGGCGACTGGAGAAAACACTGAGCACAAAGTGAGCTAAAGGCACAACCAAATGGGTGCAGGCACATGTCTGTGTTGATGTATCTGCCTGAGGCTCAACTTCTCAGACCCTCCACCCGGGCAGATAACCCATTACCTGGAAGGAGAGTGGTAAAACCACCAGTCATGCAGCTTTTGGAGTCCTAGAGGGAAGAGACAGCGGGCCAACTCCCGGACTGAACAACGGAATGAATCCCTCAGGGACGCTGCTTGGTGCTGCGGATGTGATAGCCAGTGTCAGTTTTTCACAAGAAAGAGAAAATCAGAACTATAGCCAGACATGATATCACACCAAATTTCCAGAGAATGCACAGAATGCTTAACTGGAATAAAGCATTTTGCCAGAAAACTGCCAGTGCTATAAAGTTTTTTTCTTTTGACTGCAAATCTCGAAAGGCCTCTTAAATCCCCTTGGTGAGGAAGAGGAATCCCTTTTATCTGTGAGAGACAGAACAAGTTGACTTTCATCCGATATATTTCAGTCTTGGGAGTGTTCATTGTGGATTTTTTCCAGCGAAGTTCTCAAAGCACTGAGTGAAAATTTTCTTTTGGGTTCCCGCTTTGAGATGTTTTTCTCCCTGTGGTCAGTAGCTGACAAGTGGTTGCTTGTTGTTTCTGAGGAAAGGAAGAATATCACTTGAGCGGGTGAATGTAACCACAGGACTATAAAACCAAGTCACTAGCACTTTGCTATCCCTTCCTGTGACTCTGGTATATCTGAGGCATGTCCTGGCACCCTCTTTATCATTGTCTCACCAAGTACTTGATGCCTGAGTTTGGGAAACCTTTATGAGTCAGAGCTGTGCTGTATTGTTGGAGGTAGATAAGGGCTCCAGGTCACTGCAATTCAATGTATGCCTGGCGTGCTTAATCTGAAGCCCATTATATGAGGGAACAATAATCTTGATTTTCTCTGTCTTCACATCTGTGCTCTGCAGACTAGGGATCTCAAAGCAAATGCTAATTAGTGAAGCTCTTGATTTAAATTTAAAACATACTGTAAGATTTTGAGACAAAGGTTAAATTTTACTTCCACAAGTACACTCCCAGCAGTTCTAGCCAAATCCTGCCTGTTCATATTTTAAAAGTCTTCCAGATAAATATCAAAAACACTAATCATTTTGCCACCAATTGCCAGTGGAAAGCAACTGAGAGCTGGTTCAGTGTGAAGCATTTTGCCATGCATCTAAGTAGGTGATTTAGCAAACCTCAGGCTATGTCAAAGGTCCAGATGGCTCAAACACTTTCAAGGCTACTGTACTTTGCACTGCCTGACGTCTGCTGTGCCTCAGCTGCAGAGATTTGTTCAGGATAATGCTTGAAAGTATTTCTTTTGATGTTAGATAACATCAAGTGAGTAAATGAAAAAAAAAAAAAAAAGAAGAATAAAAGCCAACCCTGAACCTAGAATCCAATCTTTCTGAAATATTCAAGATAATAGTCTGTTTTCAAAGTCTGTCTACAAGAGACCGTTAATATCACATTAGTTCCTTATGCTGATTAGCACTCCAGTACCAGCATACATTGCATAATAATTTCAAAAATGTGCAGAACCTAGGGTACCGTTTCCAACCTGTGCTGGGGCAAGTCTCCTTGTGTCGTTCTCCTTGTCAGAGCCTTGAGCCAAGCTTGATGTGAGCAGAAGCAAACTGAAGTCTACAGCCTTTATTTGTGAAGACATAAAAGTAGCGGTAGCACAGGAAATACCTGGAGGCAGTGTGACTCAGGGGGTTCATAAGGGCGACAAAGGGCCCGTGTTAATGTACAGCTCCTCACATTTGGTCCTATATCACAGCCACCGATGTCAATGACCCAAGGAGACGCCTGGCAGTGGCGAGTTAATTCCTCCATGAATATTTCAGATCTGGTGGGTACCGACAGGCAGGCAGTGTTGCCTGAGGCACCTGGTGCAATAACTCTGGATGCTGAAGCATTAGGAAACAGGGGAAACTGGATCTGCCTGCAACTGCGCTGTGCAGGGGCAGTGCCAGCAGCTGGATGGGAACCATGGATCAGGAAGAGCAGAGAGACAGAGTTGGGAAAGACTGGGGGTGTTCAGGAGTGCCTCAGAGACAGACAGAGGAGTTGTTTTGGCAGAGCAGAGGCAGCAGGAGCCTGGACAGCACAGCCTGGTCTACAAGGCCTGGGGAGCAGGAGGGAACATCTGCATGAAGTGTAGCCCTTTGCCGCACTTTTTGCCAACTTTTGTTGTTTTTTCTTCCTCTTCTCAAAATAGTTGCTGGTTAGAACAAGCTTCTTGCCAGGATGTCGCAATTGAGATGTTTGCTCTTGATCCTGGCTGTGATTACTGTAGCACGACTGTGCTGGGTAAATCAAACCCCCTCAACAAGTGGCAGAAAACACAATCCTGGCTGCACTAAAAATAACAAACTTTGACTCACTTCCTCTTCAGAAACTCTGAATCGTGAAGACATTATGCCCCGTTATGCAATTCTCCAGTCTTCTGGTACCAAGAGAGAGCTAATACCCATTTAATCCCTGAAGAGCAAGCTTCGCAGGGCACCTTTTCCTGCACAGATCCTTCAGTTCTGGTCATGCCAAAGTGGAGAAACCCTGTGCTGACCAAGGAATGCTCTGCTACTATCACCAACCATTCTCCGTATTTGTGTGTGCATGTGATCCAGATCTCTCCTTACTACTTATTTCACAGAAGATATGAGGCGCTTGGCATCTTAGCTAGAGCACCTCAAATCCGTGTCTGAGACTTCAGCGGTTCAACCTTTCAACTTTTCAGGGGTATTGCAGGTTCTAGGAATCATCCCAACTCTCTGTCGTCAAACCAGCACCCCACATCAAAAATAATGTAAGTTCTACCTCAGTGAATAACACACATTTCTTGGGTGACTGCTGGGAGGTAAGCAGGAAAAAAGAGATGGAAAATTGCTTGTATATGAAATAGGCATGAAGAACATTTCCATGAGCCCAGACTGCAATCTTGCTGGGTTCAACATCTGTCATTAAGCCCTTCAGAATTCTGAGCTGCAGCAATAAATCCTTTTTAGTTTTTTTTT
>VZRN01001507.1:940352-953843 GCA_013397935.1 Dasyornis broadbenti | reverse complement strand
TTTTTTTTTTTTTTGTTGTTGTTGTTGTTGTTGTTAATGACATCAAGGCAGCATGGGAACTATTTAGGCAAAACCATCCTGCAGGCACACTTACAGACACATGCCCTTTTGGTGACTGGTAGTTGGAAGAAAAATATTCAATAGATCAAGAGCAAATGTGCAAAAGTAAAAATATCTTCTTAGTCATTGATGGGAATAAAGCTTTACTAAATAAACGATATGGGTGAAAAGAATTTCCATGAATTCAGGTGCTGGCTCAGCAGCTCAGTCTGTAACAGGAAAACTCAGGCACATACATATGGCCAGTACTGTATCCAGGGAAAACCAGGGCAGTCACAGGATGGTTTTTAGCCAAATCACCCCCAATTTACCTGCAATTTCCCACTGAGTACAGCAAAATGCAGGGCCTATCCTAAGCATGAGGAAATGCAGCAACACATCAGCAATGTATCATGAGGATGAACACTCAGTGTTCACCTCTAAATCCAATGCATTGTATTGTGACATCTTCTGGTGATATCTTGGTGGAGTTTTAGAAAAGCAGAAATATCTTTAATAGGGACAGAGGAAAGTCCTTTTGAAAAAAAGCCCTATTTTCATTGCCACCCAGAAAGATGCCCCAAATCCACCAGCTCACAAGGATCTACTATTAAGTCCTAATAAAACACCTAACTGCTTTTGAAATCTGTACCTCTGTGTTATATTAGTGCCCCCACTACAGACAAAACCCTGTTGCCCCAAGCTCCATTCACAAACACCTCTAATCCTCCAGGATTTATAATTTAAATAAACACATCAGAGATGTTAATCTAGATCATCTAAGAGTTTCTTTGGGGGTTTTACTTCAGATTCCAGTCAAGGAGATAAAGAGCTGGGATCTGGAGTATTTTCTTCTGTAGTCAGGTGTTTCTTCTGAAACTGGGATAGGGTTAGGAAGAACACCCCTGGCTGACCCTGGGCATCTGTATCCCCTCTCAGATCATATTATCTCCGCTGCATGATGAGTTCTCATTTGGGGGTCATACACTAATGAGGCAGCTGGCAGTGAGGTGGGCAGCGAGGTGAGCAGTGAGGTAGGCAGCTTCTTCCCTGTGACTCCTCCAAGGTGCCGATGGTTTGGCTGCAGCCAAGCCAGCTGAGCGCTCATGTGCACATGCATGCAGGAAATTATCAAAACACCTGCCCTGCTGAAGAGGGTTCTGGAGGCATGTGCTTGGTGGGCAGAAGCTCCTTCCAAATCTGGAGGCAGCCATGACCTGGCTGCTGCTGTGCCAGGCAGGCCACGTGCACTCAGCCTGCAGGAAAGGGCCAAAAAGGAGGTGAACATGCAATATGGCCCTCCTGCCTGGGCCTGCCTGGAATGACACACCCAACTCCTACCCAAAAACACTGCCTTCCTGCTCCTGGAAAGGAAAAACAGCAACAGTTGGCTGTTGCCTTTGGAGAACTTGCTTACTGTGCTCGTTCCCATGGAGAAAACACCATTAACATTTATGGGGCTTCCCACAGACAGGCACAACACAAGGCAGAGGGACTGTCTGAGCTGCAGTGCTGCCCATCCTTCACCCCACTCTTTCCCAGACCCAGGTGATCCATGCAGGTCTCCACCGAGATAACTCTCCAAGGTTCAGCCAACACCCACACCTGGGACCCTCCTTCAGGGCTGCTGAGAATCTGCACCATTTCTGGTGCCATCTCACACTAGCAAGGGACAGGTGGCTTTGAAGGGACAGTTCAATGGCACAGCCGCTGCCCAGCTGGAAGGATGCCCTGAAGGGGGGACAGCTGAGTCTTCTCTGGCTCCAGCATAGCTCAGTGTCTTCAGCAGTGATGCTGAAGGTTGGCAGTGATGGTGTTTGGTTGATCTGAGGAAGGCACTAATCAGGGAAATCTGCAGTGCATCAGGATGAGAAGCGGGATTTAAAATTATCTCATAACCTTAGCAAAACTGACTGGAGAAAGCAGGATGAAATTCAGTAGAGACATATGCAGGATGTTGTACTTAAGCTTGACCATACCATTCCTTAAATCTTTTGTCTTGAAAGAGTGAAAAGGAGTCCTGTTCTGCTAAGCCCTGAAAAACTTCAGCTGGATTTTCACGCTCAGTTTCGTGATCAGCTGGAAGACCAGATCTTTACAGAGCTCCTTTATGACTCAGTATAAAACAGAGACTTTGAAAACTAAAAGACAGTAGCTGTTTAAAGATCTGTCATCATTCCCCTCTGGCACAAATATTTCTGCTCCTTTGGTTGACAGCACAAGCTTCTGGGTTTGCAGTTTGAGAGCACCAGTATTAAACTTTTAATTTCTCCTGGAAGGTGGTGACTAGACAGTGTGTTGGAGACACCCTTTGAGTGGGAGAAACTATGATGATGTGGTTGTGCTGGGGAATTTGTGGGGAATATGCCTTGCTTTCCTCCAGTGCTGTTCCAAGTCGATAGTGTTATTACTTCAATAACATCAAGGGAGTTAGGCTTGTATGAAGCTGGAAATAATGCAGTGCTTAATTAGATTATTTTGATAAGAAGAACCTAGGGTAAAGTGTAGCTAGAAAAGATTAATTGCAGCTTCATTTTCCAAGGTAATTCTATGTAGGATTGCCTCTGGTCACAACACAGTTTCACTGTAATGGTGCTGCGCGTTGTTAGAAGTCAGCAGTCATTTATTTTGTGCTCAACAACTGCATTATGAAGGCGATAATCCAGTTTGCTGTCATTTTGGAAGTCTGCTAATGACACAATATTGCATGGTTCAGAATTCAGCTGCTAAGCTTCAAGATTTATGCTTTGCACATACTGTCATTCTTCAGAAACAGATTTTGCTTTATCCCAAAACTCTGCTTTAAATTTATTGTCACTTTCTGGCTAGTGTCTAAAGGGCAACCAAATGACATTTTTCTTCATGCCTGTTAAATGATCTAGTATCGGGTGAGGGCAGGGGGAAAATGCTGGCAATTAACATGGCCAGAGCCGTTGCAAGAAGCAGACAGAACAGAAAAGAGAACAGATTTGAGCCAACTCATTCAGAAGAGGTCTTAACAAATCATTCGTTGCTTTAAATCTACGTCTTTCATCTAGAAGGAAAGAAAGCCCAGTGGTATGGATATTAGCTTAGGGCCGGTGTGGGGCTAAGAACTGCCTGGACCATGTTCCTCCCTCCTTCCCTTCCTGCCACACTCCATCCTATCTCCTGATTTCCATGGAATGAGAAGTCAAGCCCATGACCCAGCCAGGAGCCAGGCACACAGCTGCCAGCACAGTATTGAACTCTCCTAGGCCAATTTTGCCACAGGTTTGGTTTTTCAGAGTATTTAGTGCACAGAAATTGTTTCAGATTCACAGACCATAATGAACCGTTACAGAAATCCTGCAGAGTTTGTTTGGTGACCTCTTGGGTTTCAGATTTGGTTTGGTTGATTAGTTTGATTTGGTTCATTGTTCATTTGGAGATCCCCAAGGAGTAGAGGGCAATGGGCTCTTCTGCTTGCTTCTATTCATAAAGAGTGGGAACTCAGGCGCCCTCTGACAGTGCAGGCTTTATAAGGGCAGGTAGGCAGAAAGATCAGGCTGTGGAGTGCATTCAGAGCGGATACAAAAAGCCTGACCTTCATGTCCTGAAGCCAAGTGAATCTGAAGAGTGAATCAAAGAGGACAGGAGGAACTGACAGTGGGCAATTGATGGGAAAAGAATATGATCTCAGCAGCTGCATTTTGAAGGGAGGCCCTCAGGAAAAAAAAAAGAAAAAAGGAAGAAAGAATATGAGATCAAGCATTAAAGTTTTATCAAAAAAGGTTGACCTTTACTGATGTTAACTGCTATGAATAATATCAGTTTGTACCAACAGAGGAATTGAGCCTGAATTTATTTTTCTTATAGATTTCCCTGCTGGATTAATTCACTGGTGAATGTGATAAAAGGACAAAGCTGAATGCTGATATTGCTAATAGCAAAGTTCACCTCTCAGGCCAGACTTTCAAATAGGTGTGAAAATTATACAAGATAGCTGTGATCTCACACTTTTGTGCTTTATGAAAAAGACTGAAATAAAGTCAAAACTGCTCTGTGTTGCACTGAATGGTATTTATAGCAGTGGGAGGCATCCCAGGAGCTTCATTCCATCACCCTTCTCCCCTCTCCCCACCCAGTAAAACACAGAGAGTGGAAAAGGTTTCATATTGGCCGAGATCTGGGCTAGGTCTTCCTGAACATGAGTGCTGACTCCAGTGGAGTTTGTGGCTGGTATGAGGAGCAGAAGCTGAAGTGTTCAAGGCCAGGTCTGGTGCCCCTGCCTATGGCAGGGGGTTGGAACTGGATGATCTTTAAGGCGCCTTCCAACCCAAACCATTCTATGATTCTGCAATGATTCTATGATTACAAGGAAAAAACTTGAGTGGCACCATAAAATGGAGCTCAGCAGAGCCAGGCTCTCAGCTCAGGACAGGTATTCAACAAGTTAAATCCTGTCCTTTCAAATGTTGCAGTCAAAATGTAGAAATACACAAACTGGTGGTCTTAGAATGAAGAAAGGGAGAGAGAGGAAAAAGGAAGCCTATTTTTAATAGCTGGAAGGCTTTTAAATACAAAGGGTCACCGTGGATAAGACAATACAGAGCAGGCAGAAACAGCAGCATTTCTGAATGGCTCAGGAACAAGGAAGGAAGGAAAGCTAAGAGCTGAAGATGACTCATTCCAAGCACCTGAATGAGAAGGAGGATGGAGTATTCAGCATTTCCCATGAAGAAGTACCTTTAAAAACAAACCCTATCTTTCAAAGAAAAAAATGTAAAAGAAAAGAAGCCTTTCACGAGATTTTGAATAATTTATAACTGTCTTTTGCATTTTACTCATCCTTAGAAAATTCCTTAAGAAATCAGTGGATTACTGTTGTAGGCGGGAGCTTTCAACACTGTATTGAGTGAGCAACATTGCTCATGTCAATCTTGTGCCTTTGGATCACCGAAAGGACTGTGTGTGTCATCGTTTGCACAATGCCTTAAGACACTGCTGCTGATGCTTGTGGAAAGTACAAAGCAGTCCCTGGAAGGCACTGTGCCCCATTGTCTCATATGACATTTTTTTCCACTCTTTATCAGCTGATGATAGAGATAAATGTTTGTTTTCCTCCTAACATTTTTAGTTCCAGATTTACATAGGCTGTGAGTGAGAAGTATCTCCATCAACACTCTTAGATTTACAAGGCTTTGAATTAATACACTCAGAGAGTGTAAACATTCTGGAATCAATTTCTATAATCCCTGTTTTACAGAATTGTTTTGTTTTTTGTTTGGTTTGCTGTGGCTATTGGTTTTGTTTGTTTTTTTTTTACTTTTTCTCTCTGGACAAAGTAAATTAACAGTATGACACCATGGTTTGACATGCGCATATCTTTTTAAAACATATATGCAGAATAAGGAAAGATCATCTTAATGCTTCACCCTTTAAGACAAAAATCCCTTGTTGTTTCATGAAATTTGGCAGGTATGGGCATCTTCTCCTTGTGCCTGCTGTCTTCTCGGTCTCCTCTGCCATCTCCATCTGGGAAGACCTTAAAACTCTACACACTTTGTAGGAAATAAGGCTCCAAGCATTTCCTCTGTTCTTCACATTTCTTTTCTCCTGCCTCTGGGCACCAGCATGCTATTAGTTCTCTGCTGCTATTCAAGAGAGAAATGAGTCCATTTCAGGTGAGTATCTATATGCAGAACAAGATCCCCCACTTCATGTGGGAAAAACCCTGTGAGAGAGAATGCAGTGAGTCTCTGAGGTTTCCTGTGCTGTGGTTTTCCTGGGTGATCTTTCTGATGAGAGGTGATAGGTATATTGGGGAATTTTGAATCTGCAACCATTCTTCTCTCTTGCAAATCCTCTTTCTCACTAGGATATGGTAAAATTCATCCTGATCAAGCCAAGCACCATCTTCCAGGAGCAGCTCTTATTTCTGGTGCCTGTTTTTGCTGAATGACATAGCTGTACAAACCACCTTGCAGCACTGCTCTGTGTCACATTTACAGGGCTGCTTCATCATGCTCATCCTGTTGTTCCTAGATAAGTAATTCCACTCTCCACTGAGTGTTAAGCCCTTGCAAATATTTATGCACACCTCTCTTCATACCACCACTCAGCCAGTGCCTTCAAACTTTTCTCTGAAGCTCTTCACATTTCTGGTAATTACTGTTACTCTTTTCCTCCACTCGGTACTCTTCAGGCAACAGCCTGACCACTATATACATTTCTCTTTAAACTTCTTATAGACCTACCCCATAGACCAACAGCTGTTGTGACCGTGATGGTGGCATCCCTCCTCCTCTGTGACCAGAACAGGTGCAGGTATTCCCAAACTGCACATCTGGAGGTTTTGAGTCCTGGGGTTCTCAACTGCTATCCGTAAATCCACAGTCTCCTGCAATGCCACTGTGTGTGAAATTATTTCCTCCCTGCCTCTCCACCATGCATTAAGTTGTAATGAAGGAAAATAAGTTGCTCACTGTTCTGGTTCATATAATTATGTATTTGGAGCTTTAATTAGAATGCCACTAAAATCAATGAAGACAAATGAATCTAGCTCTAAGACATTATTTAATCACCTAAGTGTATTTTCAAATTAAGACAGAACTCTTCGATAGCAGAGCCACTTCAAGCAACCCACATTGGTAATATTATTTACTACGGGACCATGCACACACCACCAGCTGCATCCATCAAAACTAAGGGTGCTCTAAATCATCCAGTGCTAAAATTAATGCAAACAACCAGGAAAAAAATAAAGAACAAAGAAAATAACATGCCAGTCCTGAGGCTTTTCTCTCTAATCTTTGGAAGAGCCTTAGGGTAGACACATTAATTATTTTCTTTGTTCCTCCTTCTGTACATTGTTTGCGTTACAATTTGGTACAATTATTTAAGAAGCCCTGGGTTGTGTTGGATGTGGGTGGTGGATTCATGGCCTGGAGACTGTGGTGTTGTTGTTGTTGTATATTACTGTCTAACTCTCAGGAGGCTGAGTTTACTCTACTCCATCTGCAATTAATTTATCACTTTGCATGTGTGTTTTTATATAGTCTACATATTATATATAATACAGCTATTAAGCAATGCAATTCTACTTTTCCCTCTTATTGCCATAGACAGTAAATGTCTGCCTAGCTTGCTCCATTTTTGATCACCTAAAACATGATAGAGTGAGTTTTGTGCCATGTGGTTGAGCCAACAGTAATGTCAATTTTCTTCTCATGGTTACTGTTCTCAAGCTACAGTGGCATAACTACAGATAGCAAGATAGTGCAGGTACGCAGCAAGATCTGCAGCTTACAGGTTTACTTGGGTATTCAGGCAGTTCTTCCTAGTTTTCCTCTGCTAAGGATTTGGTTCAAAAAGCTACCATCTAGAATCTGTGATATTGCTTCTTAATGAACGTGATAGGAGAGACATTGAACACATTGAGTCAATAAAATTGTGCTGGAACAGCTAAAAGAATGATATGATCCAGATTAGCTGCAGGATGTACCATTGGCACATCATCCAAGAAAGCTGAAATAGTTGCATTCTTCTAAGATTCCAAGTATGCTTTGAGGTGAAAATACCATTTAGCAAGCACATATATCAACAATTAGTTTTGTGGCCCTGTTCCTTAGCACCACAGACAGAAGGCCAAATTCAAGGCTAATGTCTGCTCCCTGGCTTCAGTGGGCTTTCATCTGAGCTAACATTTGGTGTCTTCCACTTAAACTAGAACCAACCTCCTGCAGTGAAACACACGCCAAATATTAAGGGCAGTACTGGAATGTATGTAGGTTGTGAAATTGCTACTGAGGAAACCTTATGCTCTAAATGTAGCTGGACACCAATCAGGAAGAGAAACTAATAATTGAAAGCGTTGGTAATTCTCTCCTGAGCTGACAGGACAGTCGATTTGGTAAACTGATCCTTTGGTAGCACAGCAAGCAAGCCCTGTCACTTTACTGAATAGGTATTGACTGGGTTCAGTCCGCTCATTCCTGTTGGGAATGCTCTGAGCTGTACAGCAAATAGAGCAAATGGTAGTTTTTTAGTATTGTCTGGTTAATAAGGAAACGCTGGGAAAAGTAATTGTCCTTCCTCAACTCTTGCACTGATCTAGTTCACCATCATACTCTGCTGAGTGGGTGTGTGGAGGAGAGCAGAGCTGAACCCCCTCCCCTGAACTCCTCAAAACCACAAAACACAGGGCATACAGGAGCTGGAGTCAAATCAGCCTCTCTTTTGGGGCCAACTTTTTCCTTGCAGACACAGGGACTGATAACTTTTTCCTGGAGCAGGCTGTGTGGAACGAAGGATCACATCCTTCTTGGCTGTTGGGAAACCTGCAGGTGTTTCTGCCACATTGGGGCAGTTAGGGAATGAGCAGACAGCAGATGCCTGGCAAGTTGTGTCATGACACTAAAGAAATGTAAGAGAAAGCTCTGCTGCTTTAATTTTATCTTCATCCTTCCTGCAAAGCAGATAGTTCTGAATCATTCCAGAAACTAGACAGAAGACCTATTGATAGAGAATAATATCTTTTATATGAGTTCTTTGATGTAGGAAAGCAAGAATCCTCTAACACATGAGCTGTAAACATTTTCTGTTGGTAGCGTGTTGGAGATTGGGAATTTTTCCATCCTGTTGCTATGGATACCTTAACGAGCCTTAACGACTGGGTACTTAAGAGATAACGACTGGGTACTTAAGCGACAAAAGACGCACCTAAGAGAAAAAAACGTGGCCGAGTGTGGGGAGGGGGACAAAAAGGTACCTGGCCGTTGGCAAACACACACTTGTTCCCGGGACCTTGGAGGAGACAGCTGGGCTGTTTATTCGCTGCTGCAGTGGGAGCCCAACACTGCCTTGTTTTTTCCCTTCCTTGCTGGGTGAGTTTTTGTTGGGGGAAAGAAGTATGGGACCCTGACTCCGTTTTCTCTTCTGCTCCCAGAGTGCGTGCCTTCCCCAGCTGCATATGGCGGTTGCCGCGCGGGGAGCTCGGCAGCCGCTCACCCTCATCCCCCACCCCGCCTGCCGGGACGCACTGCGGCTTCTGCCACCTCTGTGGAGTCTCTGCCGCCCTTTTGCTCACCGGCCCAAGTGAACCAGCTCTGCCACTCAGTTTGCTGCCCTGAGGTTTGCTGCTGTAGCTCCTCTCACCATCTCGCCCATCGCCCTCCGCTCCGTCCGCCCTCACCGAGGAGCTGAGCTCGCGCCACAGCGCCCCCTGCAGTCGCGGGGGCCCGACAGCGCCCCCTGCCGGCTGTGACCGGGACTGCACAAAGGGGAGGGTGGTGTCTGGCAGCCCAGAGAAAGCTGCCACCAGGATTCTGCTTTGTTTGTTTGTTATTGCTGCTGTTATTGTTGTTTTACTCGTTGTAGATACTAGTAAAGAACTGTTATTCCTTTTCCCATATCTTTGCCTGAGAGCGTTTGATTTCAAAGTTATAAAAATTTGGAGGGAGAGAGGTCATATCCTCTATTCTAAGGCAGGTTTCCACCTTCCTTAGCAGACTCCTGTCTTCCAAACCAAGACATAGTGCTATGGTAATAATATGGTTTTTAAATCAGAGGTGTAGAGTCAAGCCCTGAAGGATGGGATTAAATAAAATGTCATGTGGCAGCACAATACTTCTAACGGTAATTGTTTGGCCATTTCTGCTGTGTAAGCATACAATTCAGACATGCATAAAATTGTACTAAAGTGTGAAAAGCAAATCTTCTTATATATGAATAATGGGATAAACACAACACTCACTGATAATTTCTGTGTGAATTGATCATTATGTCCGTGGCTACAACTGAGAGGCACAAAAGGGTATCCCAGAGGATAAACAGAGTTGTTACATGTCAGGGGTCTGACTTTCATTACTTTTATAAGGTGTAGTTGTCTAAGTTTCTGCTTACGTCCTAATTTATGAGGATGCCAGTCAAAGTCATTCGCTACAGCTCAGAGTAAAGCCAGGAGATACATTCTTTACCTATTATGACTCATATGACATCTGTAAAGAGTTAAATAAAGAGCATTTCTCCTCCACAGGTTTTTTAAGTACCCTTCTACTACTGAAAAGTGAAATGAATTCCCAGTTAAAGGGTCATTATAACACTAAAACCAACCAAGCAAGAACAACCTTACACAAGTGTCTGAAACCTAATGAGCTTCCAGAAGAACTCTAATGGCTGAGCCAGAGTACATGGAAGAAGTCAAAGAGAAATGGAAATTGTGTGCTTGATTCTTTACACAATTACACTAGTTGGAAAGATGAAGTTTCAACAGTCTGATTAGATGATTAAAGAGTAGACCATGCCAGTGTGTTCTTTTAAATAAAAATGTTGCTGACCAATTGATCAGTAAAGATATGATACAACCCTAAATCCTCAGTAAGAAAGTAGATGCACTATGAGAGAAAGGTATTGCATCATAAGATTATATAAATCTGCTCACCCAGGTTCAGCTCCAGGTTCTGCCACTGGCCTCTCCTGTCATCTTAAATTAATCAAGTATAAGAGGGTTCAAATAAGTGATCATTGTTTTGCATCTTACTGTCAAAGCCCTAAGCTTGAATTTTTGAAAGTCCCTGAAAGTCCAAATGAACATGAATATTTTTCATCTGGGCAGAACATTTGAAAATCGGGACCAAAGTCGTTTGATTCTGAAAAATTAGAAGGCACTTATTACTCACTTATGCACATCACAGAGCTACTTCAAGGCTTAACCAGTGTTATGCTTTAAACTGAGCTGGAAAATAATTCACACAATGAGTGGCAGGTTTATTCTTCTGCTGGTGCCCAGTCTTTTCTTCCTCACACATAAAGAATTTTAGTTTAAATTGTGGATTATTAGCCATTTTGATGTTTTAAGGAGTGGTCCAAGCAATTATAGGATTATACCAACACATGATGTCCTAGGAATATTTTAAGAAATGCAATGAGATTTGAGCAAGAACTTGGCCCTGATGCAAAACAAATAGCGAGATAAAACATCGCCTCAACACTTGAGACACTAGCTGTGACTTGTGTTAAGTAGGATATTTACTATCTTGTGACCCGGGTGAAATGTAGTCATCTGGTGCATATGTCCTAAAAAGAAGAGTTTCACAAAGGGTCGGCTTCTGGCATCAATTTATAGCTGGTGCTTACCCAGTCCTCATGAAATACTAAGGAACACAACTTCCCTGTGCAGTTTTTTCATGGGATCCTCTGTATGTTGATGTTTAGGAGCCTCCCTGTGCTGAGATGTTTGTATTAATCAGGAGGACAAGGATATTCACAAAGTAAACATCAGATCCGAGAGTAACCTTGTTATGCCCATTATACTCCATGGAGAAACATGAACCACGACGAATGAAGCCTCTTGTCCCTGCATTAACAGTGTTCACTTCACATCCCAGGGACTCCTGTTTTGCTTACCCCTGACAGTTCAGATCAGACCTGGTCAAGGTGGGTCACAATCAGGGAGGATGTGATTGCTCTGTTCTTGACCATCTCTCCCAGTGCTTCAGCCAGAATTGTGCTTCCCTTTTGGATGTGTCCACCCTTGCTTATTCTATATGTTCCTTTCGGACAAAATTTAACTGTCAAAAATATCTATAACAGAAGTTTCTCTTGTATTGCAAAGGAAGATATGTATCCAAGTGTGCCAGTTTCAGCTGGGGTTGAGTTGATTTTCTTCACAGTGGCTGTTGTGGGGCTATATTTTGGAGCAAGTGGCTGTGTGGTGCCTGGTTGCTGGCTGGAGTTAAACCACCACACCACGAAACTTCTCTTGGGTGATGGATCCCTTTTAAAGAAGCATTACTTTGAAATTCTGTGCTGCCAAAAAATGCTCAGCACTTTTGTTATCTGGAGCAGCAAATGATGCTAAACTCATAGCATGTGTAGAAGTATTTGAGAAATCTGACATCAATTTCTAAAGGATTTTTCCTTTTTCTTACTTCTCCAAATGTACCTCTGACATTTCCAGCTCTCTTCTCTTCCCTGTTCCTCTGAGGTTTTTCTTCAGCAGATAGTATGCCACAGTGATTTCATTAGCTATGATACTGTTAGTTTTGCTCGTGATTCTGGATTTGCTCAGAAGTTTTTGATTTTAAAGGCTGTAAAAATTTTCCTTCTGGCTGACAACATCCACTACATGATATCACAGGAATAAAACTTGTAATGGGAGACATGGGAAAGACAGACCTCTTATTGCATCGGTACAAGCTGGACACAGGCTCAAATCCTTGCTGCAGTACAGCTCACAGGAGATGTCAGGACACACATAGACAGAATGTGTCAGTTTTGGAGACAGGCTATGAAAATTTGGTATTCCCAAACTAGGTAGAAATGCAGAGCCAGGGGAGGTTATTTTTTGAAAATTAACCCTTATTAGCAACATTTATGTTTTCATCACTTCAACATGGAAGCCCACGGAAAAAAGTTTAGTCCTGCAGAGGATCCTAAATCTTTTCCTGCTGACAATGATGAACATGTACAGATTAACCCTACCCCTAATGCTGAGTGATTTCACCAACCTAGTGGGAAAGATCCTTCTCTTAATTACACAGGAACAGGTAGAGAATTGCTGTAGTGACATAAATGGAGTTATTTTGGATAGACACCAATACAGGACAGAACACAATCTGGCGCCTTGAATGCTGCCAACAAAAACTCAGTTGTATTATCACATGATTTTACTGTGGCAGGCAGTCTCACTGAACTGATGTCTGACCTAGCTCCCACAGAAGTCAATGTAAGCCTTTGCACTGTATAAAATGCTTTTCAGGAGACCCTCTCAGCAGCCAGATCGAATTTTGCATCAAGGGCTCCCTCACCGACTTTGAAACTAACATCCTCGTCAGTGCTGACCAAAATGTCATCTTATCTCAAGACTGGCCCAGCTTTGGCTGGGGTTGTGGGATCAGGCAACCTTCTGAAGGCTTCTCAGGTATGAAATATTCTCTGTGGCTTGGTAGTGAATAGGGCTGTGGAATCACAGCAGTGCTCTGTCCTTCAGCTCAACCTGCACTTTCAGTGGAAGAAAGACTCCCATGCAAGTGTCCTCGGGAATGCCAGACATTATTTAACTCTTTGTGTTGGTTTTGCTTGGCCCAGTTTTTGCTAGTGGAGGGTGGAGCCAACAAAATGGCTCCTGTGAACACCTTCTCGAAACTTTCACCATGTCCAGCAGAGCCAATCCCTGGTGGCTCTGAAATAATGGACATGCTGCTAGCCAAGGCTGAGCCAATTAGAGATGTTGGTTACGCCTCTGTGAAAACATATTTAAGAAGAGACCAAGGTGTGGGGGGGGCACACACTTCTTTTGGCCGGAGGAGGAGGAGGGGGTGGTAGTGAGAATATGTGAGGGGAAACAGCAACAGTGCAGACACCAAGGTCAGTGGAGAAGGTGGGGGAGGGGAAGCTCCAGACACCGGAGCCAAGAATCTTCCGCAGGCGGTAGTGAAGGCCATGGTGGAGTGGGATATTCCCTTGCAGCCCATGGAGTCCACGGGGGAT